>PUFA01000629.1:0-146205 GCA_003508835.1 Eonycteris spelaea | reverse complement strand
AATATTAATAACCTTATATAAAACCCCTACAAATCAATAAACAGTCTCACCAAAAATAATGGCAAAGGCTACCAAACAGCAATTAAGAAAAAATCTAATAAACATGATCAATTAATAAAATATGATTTTATATTTTATCTATCAAATTGTGCAAGTTAAAGATTTTAAATATCTAATGCTAGTGGTTAGTTGGGAAAAGAATATTCTTATACACTGTTTTATTATATTGGTATGAATCTTTTAGAAGATAATTGACAGGACCTGCCATTTTTTAATTTTAAAAAAATATTTTATTTTTAAGCATTTTAAAAATATTTAAAATTTTCATTATAGTTGGCATACAATATTATATTAGTTTCAGGTGTAAAACATAGTGATTAGACATCCATATAATTCCAAAGTGATCATCCTTGATATATTTAGTGCCCCTCTGACCAGTAAGTTTATTATATATTATTGGCTATATTCTTTAACCTATATTTCTATCTCAATGCCTATTTTGTAACTACCAATTGTACTTCTTAATCCTGTCCCCCTTTTTTCACTGTCCCCAAGTCCCTCCCATCTGGTAACCCTTAAAGTGTTTGTATCTATGCATTTCTGTTTTTTGTTTTGTTCTTTAGTTCCACACATACGTGCAATCACATGCATTTGTCTTCCTCTATCTGACTTACTCACTCAGCACACTACCCTCTAAGTCCATCATGTATATATCTTTTTCCATCCCTTTACTGCAGTCTGTGTGTGTCTTTCGACTGAAGTGAGTTTCTTGTAAGTAACTGGAAGAGTCTGTTTTCTTATCCACTTAGTCATCAGTCACCCTATCTTTTGATTGGATTGCATTTCATTCTTTTTCATTTGAAGTATTTGTTTATATATATGTAGTTTATTGCATTCTTATTACTTAGACTTTTGAATACATTTTTTTTTCTTTTTGTGTTAAAGAAGTCCCTCCAACATTTCCTGTAATACTGGCTTGGTGGTGATGATCCCTTAGTTTTTCTGTTTGAGAAAGCTCTTTATCTGTCCTTCAATTCTAAATGATAGCTTTACTTACAATCTTTTGGTAGGTCCTGGTTTTTCATCACTTTGATATCTTGTGTCAACCTATGCACTCCTTGTATGTAACTAATTGCTTTTCTCTTGCTGCTTTTAAGATTCTCTCTTTGTCTTTAATCTCTGGCATTTTCATGATGATCGTGTTTGTGTCAGCCTCTTTGGTTCATCTTGTTTAGGACTCTCTGCGTTCCTGGGTATGTAGGTCCATTTACTTCACCAGGTTAGGGAAGCTTTCCATCATTTCTTCAAACAGGTTTTCAATACCTTGCTCCTATCTCTCCCTTCTGGTACCTATGATACAAATGTTTTTACAACCTTAAGTTGTTCTAGAGGCTTCTTAAACTTTCTTCATTTTTTGGCTTCTTTTTTCTTGCTGCTTTTCTGATTTTCTGTATGTCACTGATTTTGATTGTTTATTTCATCCACTCTGTTGATTCCTCTAACATACCCTTCATCTCAGATTTGTATTCTTCATTTCTGACTGGCTCCCTATTATTTTTTCCATCTCCATTTTCTTATTCTTTGTTAAAGTCCTCACTGAGTTCATCTACCCTTCCCAAGTTCCTTGATCATATCTTATAACCAGTGTTTTGAACACTGTTATCTGGTATATTCCTTTTGTCTCCATTTTGGTGAATTCTTTTTTCTGGGGCTTTGTTCTTTCATGTGGTCATACTTCTTCCCATTTGTCTACCCATTTTGGCTGCATTCCTATGCCTGTTTCTATGTATTAGGTAGAGCTCCTAAGTCTTCTGGTCTCAGTAGAATGGCTTTAATGTAGTATGTGTGCTGTGGGGCCCAGTGGCACAAACTGGGAGGGGTCCAGCTGCAGGCCAAGTTCAGCCACAGCCCGTGCATCAAGGCCACCAGAGAAGAGTCACCAAGAAAACCACAGATGTCTGTCACCCATGCTGGGCGTTCTTATAGGTGCCTTGAGTGGCCAAGTCAGAAATCAAGGCCAGCTGTCACTAGTGAAGGGCTTGGGGCCTGCTCAACAAGAAGGTGCACGCAAGGCCAGATACTGCAGCTTTGGGTATTGTGAGCCTTTGAGAGAGTTTATGAAAGTTCACAGCAGGAGCCAAGACAGCCCATTAGTATGGAATCAATTAGTGGAAGTGGTTTGGGTAGGCAAACAAGTGGGAGAGGCAGAGTCTCAGGGAATTCCCCTGGGCGGAGTGACCTCTGCTATCCAGGTTAATAGCACCATGTCTACAGGCTGGGAGAGGGGAGGCTCAGCAAGGGAAAATGGTTTTGCAGAACCTCTGTCCTGGAGAAAGCCACCCTTCCAGCCCTTGCCCTGAAGCCCAACAATCAGTTCCTCCCTGTGTCCCTGGCACCCCTCAGGCAGCCGCCCCAGCACTGGAGCTCAGAGGGAATGAGTCCATCAGTGAGTAAGCCTGGGCATGGGCCCTTTAAGAGGAATGTCTGCAACTCCTGCAGCCTTCTGTCTCCCTCAGCTGCAACTTCCACTAGTTTTCACAGCCAGAGATTGTGGAGACTTCTCTTCCTGGCACTGGAACTCTCAGCTAGGGAGCCCAGTGTGCAGCTGGGGCCCCTCACTCCTCAGGTGGGGAAGGGGCTCTGCAGCTAAGATAGCTCTCTTGATTCTAGATCGCCGCATGTGGTTGTGAAAATGGGCCATTTTGCCTCTCTGCCCCTCCTTATTTTGAGGTAACCTGTTATTTGAGGTGACTTAGGTGTGGGGCTTTCTGTTCAGGCAGACCTCAGGAGACTCTGTGTACTGGTTGCTCTGTAGTTTCGTTGAAATTTTGGTGTGGTCACTAGAGGAGGTGTGCATAGCCTCTACCTTCTACACCACCTTGTGAAGATTCCCAGGACCTGTCATTTTTAAATGGGCAAACCTTTGACCCAGCTTGCACTTCAGGAATCCACCTTACAGAGGTACTCTTACAAATGTGTACAAATAAATAGGCAAGGATGCTTGATAAGGAATTACTTATAAGAGCCAAAAAATAATACTAGATGTATATCTACAAGGAATATTAAATAAAGCATAACATATCTATACTATGGTATACTCTTCAGTATATTAAGGAAACTGGGTAGATCTGTATGTACTGATATGTAATGACCATGATATATTTTTGAGTGAAAAAAGTAAGGTGCAGAACAAAGTGACTGGTATGATCTCATTAAAAAAAAAAAAAACTACATTACCCCCTCCCATAAACATTTATGTCTATAGATACACAGAAAAGATCTATAAGTATATATGCCAAGTCATTTTTAATACTGGTTCTGGGGTAGGGAACCTTTACTATATTTACATTTCTGGAACCTTTTAATAATTTATAATGAACGTGTTATTACTTCGGTATTATTTTAAAAGTTTAAAACTAAAACAAGAGGGGCTCAATGCTAATTATGTCATAGTAACTTCAATGATCTAATTGAAATCTAAATGTGGAATCTTCAGAAATGTTCATCTTCTCAGAGTTGTACCTCCAAGGACTTGGTCTTTAAAAGTAGATTTACAAAAACAATACATGCAAATGATGAATACTCAAACAGCACAGGAAGGATATATACAGCAAAGTAAAACTCTCCCTCTTCTGGTTAGCAAACTATTAATCCCATTCACCAGACGAAACCAATATTAACAGTTTCTTATGTAGTCATCCAAATATTAAAAAGGAGACACTGCTCTGAACAAGCCCAATCCATCTGATCTCGGAAGCTAAGCAAGGTCAGGCCTGGTTAGTACTTGGATAGGAGACCACCTAGGAAGACCAGGTGCTATAGGTATAAGAAATAAAAATAAAAATAAATAAAAAATAAAAAGGAGACACTAAAAACACACTGTTTTATAGCTTTTTCACTTTATCTTAGGTACCCCAGAATAATATATGTACTAGCAGCTTTGACTATTATGTAGGTCAGCTGTTCTTAATGACAAATCACATCATAAATATGTTATGCTTAAATGTCTACATCATAGCGGTCACTACTGAAGGTCAAGTAACACAAACATGTTGGAGAATCCAGCATAATTTAATTAGAATAAAATAACTTATTTCCTCTCAAAAATTTTATAGTAAGCTAAAACTGTGGCAAAAATCTAGCTCAAAAAGTTTAGTTATTTTTATTTTCTTACATAGAATAATTCTTTAAGGGAAGCTGAAAAAAATATTATGCAATAGTTTTTCCCCTTTGGGTGGATACTTACCACATTCTGCTTTGTTGTTTCCTCTAAGGTCTGTATCCATACAATCTATTTCGACAGCGCATGCTGTGTATATCTTCACAATGAATACTACCATATTTGCAAGAAATATGATTTCAGTAGATATTCATTCATAATAAATATTTACTTCTCTTACAAGTGATTTTCATGAGACTCAATTCTCAGAGGCCTCGGTTCTACTTCTAGCTATTTTTTAACTTGTTCAGTGATTATGCAAATTTTACCTTCCACATTTTAGTTTTTCTATATATTCACTGAAGTGAATGCCATCTACTATGTGTCTAGACTAAGCACAAGAACATTGGTAAAATTCCTATACTCCAAGAAGAGAATAATTTCACTTTTTTTATGCAGTGATATTTAAATGTGGTCATTATTTAAAAATAAGTGAATATAGTTTTATTTAATAGAAGCAGAGGAAGCTATATAACTTAGAAATGGTTCACAACACTCGTTTTTAAAGTGAAGTCGTATTTTTAAATTACATCTTTAACTTGTATTATTATCTTACTTTTAATATACTACTAAGATATAACTATAGTATGTGATCATTTTAAATGCTATGTAATTATATTTATGGTATTAAAAAAACTTACCTCATTTGACTCTCTAATTAATCTGTAATATCAACTCATATGATTGCTTTTTTCATCACTCACATTTGAACCCTGCTGAAGAGTTGAAGGCAATGGGCTATCCTTATTAGTGACACTGTCAAAGAACTGCCCAAAAGTGATAGTAATACAAGAAGTGGAAGTAAAATATGAGAAAATGACAGCTAATTTCTCCCTATTAGAGGTTAATTCAACTGAGAGGACAAGGGATAGTATTACAAATAAGTGGAATTGAAGATCGTATAGAATTAGAAAAATACAGAAGTGGGGAATGAGATGGCGAAGAAATTATTTGAGGCAGAGAGGAGAGTGTGCTAGAAGAAACGCAAAGACACTCAGAGAGTACTCAGCAAATACCAGATAGCCCAGTCGAGATAGAATAAGGGTATGTTAGAGGCATGTAAGGAGAAAATAAGTTAAAATAGGTACATTGAGGCCTTCACACAGTAAATTCTAAATGTTAGAGTGAGGTATTCATATTTTACTCTGTAATAATGGAATCTGATGCACCATTTAACAACAAATTCATTTAACATATACATACATAGTGTGTATACACACAGATACACCACAGGTGCTCCAATAAAAAGCAGCATTCAAGGAAAATAAAGCTCAGCCTACCTGATTGAAAATGCTTGGAAACCAGAACAATTTCCCCACTGGATATTTAACATTATCAATTTTTACCATTCAAATTACTTTTATACAGCGACACTTATAGTCAAACTGGGGCTATGAAAGTTCCAGCATAATGAATCAACAATATTAGTGGCTTACTTCAAAGTGATTTACTTTGTTATATTCTATTTGAAAAACAGAGGAGTGGACTTTAGACCTAGCTTTTTCATTCAACTCGTTTTGTGACTTAAGTCAATTGTTTCAAGTTTCTAGGGCTTCGTTTCCATCTGGAAATAAGGGGACTGAACAACATAACTCCAAGGGGATCTCCAGATTTAAATATTGTGGTTCTATAGTACCTGTTTAAAGCTGTTACAGCTTCGGCATCATCTTTACATGCCAGTAGTTTGTCTAAATTATAGTCAAGTATGCCAATCCAGTTGCAAAATGGCCTTATTCCATCATAGAAGAAACAGTCTACCACATTCTGCACTTTCAATAGGCAGCACACTAATAAAAAGTGTAAGGAACCAGGAAAGAGAAACTGAGGAAAAGAATGTCATATCAGTCATGTGTCTGTCAGCTGGGGAAGGTGATCCCTGATAAGTTCTTCAAAGACGGCCTGATCTACCAAGGCACCTGGAGAACATAAAAAGAAGTTAAAAATGGACACCTTTCAAAAGGACTTGTTTCTGATATTTTCCCACTTCTATTAGTATACTGATATATATATATTTCTCTTCCTTAAATATGAACTTCAGTGCCTTTTGTATTTCACATAATCTCCTTATCTGCTAGAAGCACATGAGAAACTCAATTCAAATTCGTTTGAACAATTATTTATTGAATTATTATATATAGAAACCTGTAATAGGTGATATAGAGATATACCAATTAATAATGAATGGTCTCATCTTCAAAAACCATAATATCTAGTAGAACTTAAAATAAATATACAGATAACTACAGAAAGACAACAGAATCAATGACCTAAACCGTGATTCTGAAGGCTGTGGGGGTACAAAGAGACCACCTATGGTTTTAAGGTAGGACACTATAGTGTAATACTTTGATGACTAAAGAAATATTACCAATTAAGAACCAAGAACTTGATCCTTCTTTCAAACTGCAAATATCTATATGATTCATAGACATGTGAATTTATATAATCATTTAAGCTGATTAAATATCGTTCCTCAAGAAATGTTAAAATTTCCAGTAGCTCACGATGCTTCAGATTACCATCGTTTTGCAATATGAAGATAGTAAACTTCTATTTTATTAGAGAGAGCAGGTACTTTATTTTTTTAAAAAAGCAACATATTAAATAATCTCCACAATCACTGCCAGTACAAAAAGTTTCTCCTTTGAGTATGTTCAGTGAATGTGACATTTTGATATTGCTTGCATTTTGTATATTTAAAACCTAACTGATAAGTTCTCCATTTGATAGGTATATCAACAGGCATACACATTATTTGGAAAAGAAATATATGTTTTATGTTATGTTTGTTGTTTTACCAATAATTCGATGATTAAAATAATCAGGCAACATTCGTTCCACACAGCAACCAGAAGCCAAAAGCTTCTTCCTCTTTTGCATACAGAAGCAACACTGAAGTCAAATGTTTTGCCTAAAAATTCACAGAAAAAATACAAAAACAAATATTGTAATTTATTTTTCCATTCACTAACTGCTTTTCAAAAAAAAGTTCCAACATTGGTAAGTTCAATGGATAAATAGGTTGATATTTAAACTCTATGGGGCTCCACACATTATAAATTAATCTGTGGCAGAAAGTGCTAGCTGGTCATCATAATCCTCTCCCTTCTCTATATATCTGGACATATGTGTTCTCAGCAACATTTTGTAGACTTCTGTGTGAATAAATATCCATGAGACAAAGACCTCCAATAGCATGCAGGTGAAATGATGTGTGTATCCTAGGCCTAGATGATAAAATCTCCCACAGCTGTTTCTCCATGTCTCTTTCCTTCTCTTAGTAATGGCATGAAAGAGCCATCTGTTTTGAAGCCACGTTTTGAAGACAGAACCTGCCTGTCGCCAAAGTCCCTGAAATAAACTCATGAAAGACAGCTGCCTACTGACTTACTCTCCTCTGTTATTCTGAAGTAAAGTTTTATATTTTGACTACTACTCTTTTAGATTATTACTGTTAGCAGTAAGCATACTAATTTAATATAATATGTTCCTACAGGATTTTTCCAATGATTCCACTAACTGCCTACAAAATAAAATTCAAACTCTTGATCTATCTCTATTTTATTGATTTCTTTTCTCCAACTACTTTACTTTATTCACCATACCTTCTACTAAACAGAACATAGTATCTACACATTTTACATTCACCTCTATCTGTGTTTGGTTACATTGATCCCTTTGCCTGGAATGTTCTTTCTTCATCTCCACGCACAAAATTCACCAATTTCCAAGACCTCACAATGCTACCTCTTCATGAAGCCTTCTCTGATTCCTCTAGATGAAAATAATTTATCCTATTAAAAATCTTGATGGGACTTTATAACTCTCTAATAACCTGTCTCATGTGCCAATGAATATGTTTTAATACCTATTAGTCTATACACTTTTAAAGGCAAGATCCTTATCTGATTCATCTTTATGCAGTCTTCAGCAACTAGCTCAATATTTTTACAGAGCAGGAATTTATTAGATATAAAAGACATTTGTTAGATACAAAGAAAAACGAATTAATGAAATATCAGTTTAAGTATTTCTACCACTATTTCTGCTTAGATCAGTAACATCCATTATCAATCGCCACCAATCCCTGTCCTTATCATCAAATTTCAAATGAGTAGAGTTGGATTTAATGGGATTTTATCACTTGGAACATGATACAGTTTGGCTCATAATGAAGTCATACCTGGCAGTATCCAATTTTGGGATTCCTATATGCATAAGCAGTGAGTACCCGCCTCAGAGCAGATATGCCAGTGTCACTCTGAAAGCGCGGGGTGCTCAGCAGGGAGCGACGCAAATCACGTTCAATTTTCTTCAGTGGCCAAGTTACAGGTCCTAGGGATTGTTCAACCACTTCAGCATAATAGCCAGGATTAACAGCCATGTCATTAACAGCACCTGTAAAGATGATTAACATACAGAAGAATATAATAAAGCTACTATTTGTGTATATCCATGAAGAACTGTGATATCTTTAAATTTAGCTTTATGCTCAAGTGGTACTTGAGAATAAACAAAATAAAAAGCCAACAGAGTAACATTTTCATGAACTATTTTTTCCTTAACTTTCTTTTGACACTAGGGGTAGAGACCCCCCCACCTCGAGTTAGCTATATCTTGTCTAACAGCTAATCTGCCTGGCAGATGTGTGAATATATAGGTAAGTACAAATAACCAGTGTACCTCTTTGATTAGTCTGGACTCATGATGAATAAGACTTTGTCCTAGTCGCCTTTGTAATTATTTTTATTTAGTTTGGTACATAATGCCTAGAAGTGGCATAATTAATGTCTGTACAAAGTGAATAAATGTAATACCTGAAAAAGCATCCAGAGCTCTCCTCTTAAAGTCTCCGGAATCCTCTTATAACAGATCTCGAGACTTTTTGGTCCGAAACATGCTAACACCACGCCCACATTTGCAAATAGGATATTCCATGACTGTTCTTCATCTTTTCTTTCAGCTGTAATGACAAAACAAAAATCAAAGCAACTAAACATAATAAGAAATTAACTTTTTCAAATAACTAATAATCTCTTACCATGAAACAATCAAATGGAAATCAAGAACATAGAAACTCAAAATCAGTATTCACAAAGGGGCCAAACACTGGACCACTGTCATCAAAAAAAGTTTTTAAATCCATGTGAGTATAATAGCTTTAATTTACTATTTTAATTCTTAGCTAAACTCATAAAAAACAAAAAAGCTTTACATTTTGGAGGTAAAGCTTTGAACCAACATTCTCCCCTAAATCACCTTGATAAGATTAGAAAGTTATGAAAATAACCCAATTTTCAACTCATCTTTATATCTTAACTCATGATAATATTCTTTTGTGTAATGGAACTGAACAAGTCATACAGTAGTACCTGATGGAAACTTTTTCAAGTCCAAAAAGAAGAGTGTTCAGATGTGTACCTTTGAGTCTGCTCTAAGATTTTTATTTTTGATCATGTTTTTCCATAGATTTTAAATATTTTGTTTCCTACCATTTTAGAATTAAGAGTCTCCAAATTCTGAGGGTGGATAAATACTGTCATTAAGGCTTCAGTGTTCAGAGTTTTACTGCATTCTCTCTGACATGTCAAATATCGTTCCTCAATATTATCAGATGGGTCTGAGGAATCAGAACTAATAGGAATCTGAAAAGAAAGAATATAATTGTCCCAATTAATCCTTAAAAGTTTCTGCAAGAAGAAAAAAGTGCTAATTTTTTTCTATCATTTATAGACCACAGTCTATAATGCACAGTAAATATTAAATCAATGTCTCAGGGAGACATTGTTTTTCTATCAAAATTAGAGATGTCAACACCAAATGTCTGCAACGGGAAACTCAGGACCTCGGTGAGCCCACTTTGCTCCAAGGGCAGCAAATACTGGAAAAATATTTTAAAAGAAAAACAGTTCATTACATGAGAAATTAACCAAAGGCACAGACTGAAAATCTACAGAGAAATTAACCAAAGGCACAGAACAGTAAATCATCAATTCAAGCAAAACTAATGAACCTCAATAAGAAGCTAGTGTTGTGAAGTTTCACTTCGAGGCTATTTCCATCTGCCACTGTCCCAAGCCAGCATTATCACAGCCAAGAAACCTTTGGACTTCATTAAAAGCCCATTCCAGGACACAGTCAATATTTTGATTCAACCCATTCTCATTCTCCATTCCAGGATGTTGTTATCATTTTATTGGATTCAGAGCTCAGCTCTGTGAAAAAAAAAAAAGCCCCTTCCTCTTGGCATTCGAGAAAATGATAACAATCTACCGGTAACATCACAGCTGTCTAAGGCTAATTTAGTATGGGGCATACTAGAGCCTGGCTAAAATGTAAAAGGAAGACCTGGATAACCAGATGACATAAGGAATTTTGAAGGTTCCAACATATTCTTGGGGATCTAAATATATGCATGGATGTGCAGGTATGAACCACTCAGGAAAGAAATGGGAGAGGAGAAAGCCCCCGTCATCAGCTCTGGCTGATTGAGAAGTAAAAACTGAAACTAAGGCTGATTTATAAACTGCCAGAAACTTGGGGTATATCTTCACACAAAGATCCCTTGGCAAAGTGAAAACTTAACGGTTCAAGCATTAAGGAAATCCGACTCACAAACAGCTGACCACTAACTTCTACTGACTCAGTAGGTGATCAAAGGCTTAAAAAATAAAAAGAAGTATAAACAAAAAAGCAACAACAAAAAATGTCCTTGAGGAGGCCCAGTTCTTTGATTTGATAAACTAAAACTGTAAATTGCTATTATATAATATTCCAAGAATTAAATAAACTACACTTAAAAAAAAATAAAAGACCAAGTTAAAAAGTAGGAAAGATCTTCGAGACCTCATTAGATATAAATGACAATACTATGAAAAGATGGTCAACATGATATATCCTTAGGAGATTGCAAATTAAAATAAGATACATTGCATATCAATTAAAATTGCTAAAATCCAAAACAATGAAAATAGCAAGAGCTACTGACGATGTGGAACAACAAGAACTCTCATTCATTGCTAGTAGGAACACAGAAACGGTATAGCCACTTTGGAAGATGGTTGGCAGTTTCTAACAAAGCTAAATATAGCCTTACACACGATTCAGGGATTGCACTCCAGGTATGTTACCAATGAGTTTAAAAGTCATGTCCACACAAAAACATGCACACAAATGTTTATAGCAGCTTTATTCATAATTGCCCCAAACTGAAAGCAACCAAGGCATCCTTCAAACAGGTAAATGGATAAACATTGAGGTATATCCAGAACATGGAATACTTTTCATGAATAAAAACAATATGAGCAATCAATAAACTAAGAGGTTTTTTTTTTTTTAATTGATGAACGTTTGGCTAGATTTACCAAGGAAAAAATGAGAGAGGATTAAAATAATTAGAATGAAAGAGAAGACACTAAAACTGAAAACAGAGAAATACAAAGATTCTAAATAGGCTACTATGGTCTCATTTGTACTACAAAAGTTTTTAATTTTGATGTAGTCTAATTTGCCTATTTTTTCTTTTGTCATGTGTTTTTGGTGTCACAGCTAAGAAAAAAATCCACCCAATTCAAGGTCAGAAGATTTTCTCCTACGTTTTCTCTAAGAGTTTTATAGTTTCCCTCTTGTTTATGTCTTTGATCTATTCTAAGTTAATTATTTTGTATGGTCCAACTTCTAGAGAAATTAGCAAGACTGATCAGATTTTACTTCTGTCCTACATTGGAACAAGGGATAGTCTGGGTATATACGTGAAAAGAAAGATTAGAAGTTGGGGCAATAAAACTCTTGATGTCCAAAAAGAAGGATCTGTGTCCACAACTGAGATATACATATATTTTTAAAGTACATGTTTTCATTGTGCTTTTCTAATATCAAAAGAAAAGTTAGTCTTACAATTGCTTTATAAGGATCTTTGGAAACATGGCAGGGAGAGATGTCCCAGATCTCTCCCTTGAAACAACAAGCTGAACATCTAAATTCAACAAAAAACCCCAAACTGCACACTAGCCATCTGTGCGTTAGCGCACAAGAGCTAACACAGTCAGAAAACCAGGCAGGCAGTGGACCGGAAGAAATAAAGAGGCTATTTCTCGCAGCCACCAGAGCTTTCCTATAGAAGGGGAGGGAGAAGGTGTGGTGATTTCCCTGAACAGCCCTTCTTGGGAGAACTGTAAATCTCCATGCAGCTGGCTGGCTGCAGACCCAGTCATCAGGGCAAAAACAGAGAACAGGATGGGACCAGAGAGGACAAGAGCGGATTTATGCCAGCTGTGCAACTGAGGCTGAGCCACAGGGCGCAACCCCAACCGGTAGGGACCTCCCCCCATACCCTCCAAGACCAAACACCGCGGAGCTCCAGGGGAATCTGAGCAATGCAACCGAAACTGCTGCTGACAAGAAGGGCTCAACTGAGGGTAGTGACTGTGATTAAATATCACAAGAAAATTTAAGAAGCGTTATTAAGACTTTTATAATGCAGGGGTACAAGAGACTTAGACGCCACCTAACTGGAAACCGAAAGAAAAGCGCCTTCTTTGCAACAGGCTAAGACAGACCTTTATATAATAAATCTTCTTTCTGGAAAAACAGCAGAATATAATTCCATTAATGCCCACCCAGGCGGAGCAACAGTCCATTAAACACCATGAACAAGCAAGGTGACAAGGCATCTCAGAAAGAAAGACAAAATCTCCAGAAATAAGCTTACAGACATAGAAATATACAACTTAAATGACAGAAAATTCAAGATGGTACTTCTGAAAAAACTCAGTGAGATTCAAGTGAGTCATATCAACAATTTCAGGAAACTGAAAAACAACTAAAAGAGCAGAGCAAAGAGACTGAAACCTCAAACAGAATCAAATGGAACTTCTGAAGATGAAGAACACACCGCAAGAGACGAAAAATGAAATAGCAAGCTTGGGAAATAGAGTTGACCAAATGGAGGAAAGGATCAGTGATATCAAGACAGAAATCTAGAAATGAATCAGAAGGTAGAAGAGAGAAACCGAAGAATGAAAATAATGAAAGAGAAATTCAAGAACTAGCTGCTACCATAAGAGAGAAAACATAAGAATAATGGGCATTATCGAAGGTCCCCCCCCCGACCAGGGTTTTAAAGCATTTTCAGACAGTTAACGAGAATTTCCCAAATCTAAGGAATGAGCTGGAGCTTAGAACTGAAGAAGTCAACGGAACACCCGATTATCCCAACCCAAAAGGCCTTCAGCAAGACACATGGTATTAAAACTATCAAAAATCAACGACAAAGACAGAATTCTCAGGGCAGCCAGGGAGAAAAGAACAGTAACTTACAGAAGTAAACCCATTAGAATTATCCTCAGACTTCTCAGCGCAAAACCTTACAAGCCAGAAAGGAATGGAATCAAATATTTAAACTATTAAGTGAAAGGAACTACCAGCCTAGAATAATGTAACCAGCTAAGCTCTCCTTTAGATATGAGGAGAAATAAAGACATTTACAGACATACAACAATTGAGGGAATTCTCTACTTCAAGAGCCTGCACTACAGGAAATACTGAAAGAGGTCAGTTCACCCAAAACAAAATGAAAAAAATACATAATTAGGAGTCAAGTGACTATTGGCAAATGGAAGCAGAGAGTGAAACTCTTACTAAGAACAGCGCATTATAAGCTTAAACAATAGAGAATTGCTATAGCAAGATAGAATGGACATTCAGCATACATAGGGACAATTGAGATAACTGACAGAAAAGAAGGGATTCAAAGATTCAAATTCACAAAGGGGAATGGACATAAGGCACACACAGAAAAAAATGGATGACTATATTTATTATATATATATATATAATAATATAATATATAAATAATATATAACTATATAATATATAACTATATATATAAAATATATATATATATTATAAATAAAACTACCTTTAAATATTTGTAACCACACACCAAAGATTCAGAACCATTGTATAATAACATAAAACAAGAAGGACCAGCAGGAAAATCCACAAAAGCCAAACAAAGGAAGAAAACAGAAACACAAGAACAAGGAAGCAATGGAAACACCAAGCTACCAAAAGCAAAAGATAAAAATGGCTATGAGAAGACCTCATATTACAATAATCACCCTAAATGTAAATGGATTGAACTCACCAATAAAAAAGGCACAGAGTTTCAGAATGGGAGAAAAAAAACAAAACCTATACATAAGCTGCCTTCGGAGACACATCTCAGCTCCAAAGACAAATATAGACTCAAAGTGAAAGGGTGGAAAATGATATTCAGCAAATGGCATTCAGAAAAGGGGAGCAGCGGTACTAATATCGGACGAAATAGACTTAAAAATAAAAAAAGGTAAAGAAAGATATTGAGGGACACTTCAATAATGATAAAGGGAATCATGCATCGAGAAGACATCAAACTTATAATATCTATGCTCCAATGAGGGAGCCCCAAATTATGTAAAGCAATTACTAACAGAACTAAAGGGAGAAACAGACCAAAATACTATTGTAGTAAGAGACTTCAATACCCCATCTCTTGGAAAGGGAAAGATTATCCAAAAAGAAAATCAATAAGGAAATAATATCTTTAAATGACACCTTAGACCAACTGGACATAATTGACATAGACAGAGCCTTCCATCCCAAAACAGCTTCTTATACATTCTTCTCTAGTACACGTGGAACATTCTCAAGAACTGACAATACTGGACACAGAGATAGCATCAACAAATTTAAGAGGGTAGAAATCATACCAACCATATTTCTGATCATAATGCTTTGAAACTAGAGAGCAACTGTAAAAAGAAAGTAGAAAGAACCACAAATACATAGAGATTAAACATGCTACTGAAGAATAACTGGGTCAGAGAAATAAAAGTGAGATCAAAGATACATAGAAATAAAATAAAGATAGTACAACATATCGAACTTTTGGACATAGCAAAATGGTCATAGAGGAAGTTCATATCATTACAGGCCTATATCCAAAAACAAGAATGAGCTCAAATAAACAACCTAACACTTCATCGTAAAAAAACTAGAAAAGGAAGAATAGGTGAAACCTAACGTCAGCAGAAGGAAAGAAATAATCAAACTAGAGCAGAAATAAATAAAATTGAAAACAAAAAGAAAAGAAAATATAAATAAACAAAGGAGCTGGTTCTTCGAGAACGTTAATAAAGTTGACAACACCCTGGCTAAACTCACTAAAGGAAAAAAAAGAGAGTACAAAAAAACAAAATCAGGGCTAAGAGAGGGAAAACTATGACTGACATTGCAGAAATACAAAGAATCATAAAAGAATAATGAAAAGTAATAACACCAATTTAATAACCTACAAGGAATGGACAGTACTTAGAAAAATAACAACCTTCCTAGACTGAATCAAAGAACTGCAAAAATCTAAATAGACAGATCAGCAGTATGGAGATTGAAACGAACATCAAAAACCTACCAAAAAGTAAAAGTCCAGGACAGATGGCTTTACCAGTGAATTCTATCAAAACTTTAAAAAAGATTTAATACCTATTCTCAAACTCTTCCAAAAAAACTGAAGAGGAGGCAAGACTTCCCAACTCATTTTAGAGGCAAATATTACTCTGATACCAAAACCTGGTGAAAAAACACAAAAAAAGAAAACTACAGACTAATAGCTCTCATGAGCACAGAAAAATCTAAATAACATACTAGTGACCAAATAAGCAACATATTAAAAAGATTATATACCACGATCAAGTGGGCTTCATCCAGAGGCACAGGGATGGTTCAACATACACAAATCGATTCACGTCATAACACCACATAAAACAAACTGGAAAATAAGAATCATATGATCATATCAATAGATGCGAAGAAAAAAGCCTTCAACAAGATACAGCATGCATTTATGAGCAAACACTTAACAAAATTGAATAGAAGGAAAGTACCTTAACATAATAAAGGCCATATATGACAAAACCTCAGCCAACATTATACTTAATGGTGAAAAAGTAAACCTTCCCTCTAAGATCAGGAACAAGGCAAGGCTGTCCACCATCGCACTATTATTATCAAGATAACACTGGAGGTCCTGGTGAGTGCAATCAGGCAAGAGAAGGATATAAAAGGCATCCAAATAGGAAATAAAGAAGTCGAACTGTCACTATTTGTGAAATGACGTGTTCTCTATATAGAAAACCCTGAAGATCCCACAAGAACACTACTAGAAACAATAAGCAAATACAGTAGTCTTTGGATACTAAAGACCTTAGCGTTCCTATACTCTAATAATGAAAGTGTCAGAAAAAAGAAGTGAAAACATAATTCCTTTTGCAATTGTAACAAAAAGAATAAAATACCTGGAATAAATTTACAAAACAAGTAAGAGACCTATATAATGAAAACTATAAGATCCTATTAAAAGAAATCGAAGATAACAAAGAATGGAAAGAATATTCCGTGTTCTTGGATTGGAAGAATACAATAGTTAAAATGACCATATAATTCTAAAGGCATTATACAGATTTAATGCAATCCCCATCAAATTTCATTGGCATTTTTAAAAAAGAAATAGAACAAAAATTCACCAGATTTGTATGGAAGCACAAAAGACTCCGAATTGCCAGAGCCATTCTGAGAAAAAGAACAAGGCTGGAGGCATCACTCTGCCCAATTTCAAATTAACCACAGAGAGACTGTAATCAAATTGGCATGGTATTGCAGCAAAACAAATACACAGCCAGTGGAACAGAATCGAGAGTCCAGAAGTAAACCCATATTTATATGGGCAAATAATTTTCAACAAAGGAGCCCAAAACATACAGTGGAGAAAAGAAAGCCTATTCAGTAACTGGTGCTGGGGAAAACTGTACAGCCACCTGTAAAAGGATGAAACTAGACTGTTCTCTATCACCACACGCCAAAATTAACTCAACATGGATTAAGGACCTAATATAAGACCTGAAACAATAAAATGCATAGAAGAAAACATAAGAACTAAACTCAAGGACCTTGGACTTAAAGAGGATATTATAAATTTGAACTCAAAAGCAAGGGAAATAAAAGCAAAAACAAATGAATGTGACTGCATCAAATTTAAAAGCTTCTGCGCAGCAAAAGATATCGTCAACAAGGTAAAAAGAGAACCAGCTGAATGGGAAAATATATTTGCAAGCAACACCTCTGATAAGGGCCTAATGCTCAAAATATACAAAGAACTCATACAACTCAATAACAACAACAACAAAAACCCAAATGATCCAATCAAAAAATGGGCAGAGGACCTGAACACATTACCCTAGAGGACCTAAAATCAACAAATGAGCAGGACAAACAGATTCATGGACTTGGACTAGTGGTTACCAGAGGATTATAGACTAGTGGTTACTAGTGGGGTGCAGGAGGAGTGGGGAGGTAGACGGGATAAAGGGGGTCAAATATAGGGTTTAGGAGGAGGGTGAAGCGTAAAGGTGATCAAATATGTGGTAGCTGAGGAAACTGGACTTTGGGTGCTAAACACAATAGAGCATATAGCTGTCAAATGATAATGTACACCTGAAAATTATATTATTGTATTAACCAATTTTACCCTAATAAAACTTAAGTAAAAATAAAAAATAAAATACTGCATTATCACTGACTTAGAGTAATATTTTTGGTCTCTATTCTGGAGAGAGAGGTAAAAGCCCTTTCATAGTCCGATTCAAATATAAATAATATAGCTAATAAACTCAATATTGATTTTCTTTGAATTTTTAATTAAATATACTTATAATGGGATGTTTTATCAATCTATTAAAACATGAGGTTCTAGGCACTGAAAAAAAACAATCAATTTGAAACCATTTACATTTCCATGAAAGACATACTAAAACAAAAATCAGACTCTTAATCACCTTTGCCAACAATATTTGCCTTCTCTACTATTTTACTAGTAAATAGATATGCTACTATTTTACTTTGGGCTAGATTATATAAATAAGCCTGACCCACTTAATATTAAATAAAAGATATTCAGACTGGTTTAAAATTGCTCTCTCTCTCTAGAGCAATAAGAGGAGAGTCCTTTCCCTAGGCCTTGCTGACTTCTCAAATATAGTTTGAGTTGTTACAAGACATATCATGTGAAAGTATGAGGTGTGTACTTTTGATAAACAACAAATATAGTCAAGAAAGATCAAATGATAAGTTTTTTTATAAAGGAAGAGGTTTTTTTTTGTAATTTTATTTTATTAGTTTCAAGTATGCAGTACATTGAATAGACATTTATATAGTTTATAAAACAATCCTCCTATTTGCTCCTTCTCTCCTCCGGTTTTCCACCTATCCAATATTAATGCTAATTGCATTCCCTATTCTGTGCTCCCCATTCCCATGACTATCTATCAATTGCTAATTTGTACTTCTTTAACCCTTTACACCATTCTCCCAGCCCTCCAAACCCCCTCCTTTCTGTCCGTCACCAAATTGTCCTCTATATTTGTGATTCTCTTTTGATTAGTTTGTTCTTTTGTTCCTTAGATTCTACATATAAGTGAACAGATACTTCTTCAATGAGGAAATACAGATGGAAATAGACATATGAAAAGATGCTCAAAGTCACTCATCATCAGAGAAATGCAAATTAAAACAACGATGACCTGTCAGAATGGCTATTATCAATAAATCAAAGAACAAGTATTGGTGAGGATGCATAGAAAAGGGAACCCTCATACATTGTTGGTGGGATTGCAAATTGGTACAGCTGCTATGGAAAAGGGTCTAGAGGTTCCTTCAAAAATTAAAAATAGATATACTTTTTGACCTAGCAATTGCACTTATGGGTATTTATCCAAAGAATACCAAAACACTAATTTGTAAAGATCTATGCACCCCAATATTCATGGCAGCACAATTTACAATATCCAAGATATGGAAGCAACCTAAATACCCATCAACAGGTGATTGGACAAAGAACTTATGGTTTATATATACAATGGAATATTACTCAGCCATTAAAAAAATGAAATCCTACCATTTGCAACAACATGGACAGACCTATTATGCTGAGTGAAATAAGTCAGAGAAAGTACCATATGATTTCACTTATATGAGGAATCTAAAGTATGAGTTCTTAAAAAAGGATAAAGTCTTTAATTCTCACTTTCACTTTATGATAACTTATAGAATATACTTGCTTTGGTTTTAGCCTTTAAAAAATAAACTTAAGTATTAATAGGAAAGGTACTATGAATTCTATTTGAAACAATGAACCACATAAAATACAAGCCTTTTTTTCAAAATGATTTGGTTGCTATATAATTACCTCTGTGCTAATATCATGACATTGAGTTGAAGTTGCCCCGCACTTGAGCCTGAGTTTTGCCACCAGTTGTTCAAAGTCTTTAACTTCACTGAAGCGAAAAGCTGTTTTTCCTTTGATGCTAATGATGACAGATTTGCTAGAATCATTTGTCTTATCTATAGCTAAGACCTGAGGGGAAAAAACATATAAATGAATCACATTTTCCCTTGTTGCTGACACCTTCAGGCAAAATGTGTTTAGCTTACTTTTTCATAAATAAAAGTTTAAGTTCGTGGAATAACTAATGAAGAAAGAGACTTTAGGTTCCAGTTGCATCACTGATACAAGTAACCTCAGTGCAAGTCACTTCACTTCTCAAGGAAAAGGTCTGACTAACATGTGGCCTTTAAAACTGACAATACAAATGTAAAAATTCAGTGCTACTACACTGACAATTTATTTCTGACTTACACAAAAGCTATCAATTCTATTCTTTTTGACAGTGTATATTGTCTAAATTTTGGTATGCATGTTATAAATGTGATAGTCTGAGTTTTGGTGTTCATGTCATAAATATCTTGAGAGATCACATTCCATTTTGAGTCATACTAAACCCTCATCTTGTTTTGAAATTTTTTGTTTTTTCTATTTTTACTTTCAACAAGAGCTATAATGCTCTTATCCTAATATTCATATACTGAAAAATGATACTCTTATTCTTAAGAATGATGCTGAACTTAAAAAAATGACCATTTAAAAATTACTAAAAGGATAATGAGCTTTCAATAATTTACAGAATTACAGGACATTTTACTCTGTAACATTTTCAAACAAAAAAAAAATATATGTAACCAAATTTACATTACCTCTCGAAATGGAATGATTACACTACATAGATTGCAACCCTGGCTAGCAAAGCAGATATAGTTTTCTGAAATGCACATTTTGCCATGAGCATTGAAGTGGCTGAATGGTACCCATAAGGAACATTCATGTACTTCTTTCAAAGTTTCTTCTTTGGGCAGCCTAAAAAATGCATTAAACTGCTCACTGTGGGCTCGATCTTCCAGACCTCTGTATAAAAGAAAAAAAATGGTATGGTTTAAATAATGCCTTCTAAAGTGTATACATGCCTATGTTGATTAATCTAAATGCACTGTAAAGCAAAAGATTAAACACTACATGCTATGTTCTTCTACCAATTATGAAATGGAAGGAACACACTTATTCCTCACAAATTCATTTTGTTTGTTCTCTTTTCTAATTTTGTTTTAATAGTGGGTTACAATGCACAAAAGTGAGAGATGATGTAGGTCTTCAAACCATCTGTTAAGGGGCGATTTGCTGGAATATTATACTATTATATAGCCATAATATGTGAATATGGCTAAAACCAATCTTGGTACGCAATAATTATATATCTGGTTATTAGAAAACCAAGAAAGTTAACCAGTTCAAACAAAATAAAATAATGAAAATTTATAGCATCACAATTGTATAGGAATAATAGTGCATAAAATCATATTAAAACTAAGTGAAGCATAATTTAAACATTAAAACAATCCAAAGTGGAGGCAAGATAAAATAACATTGCTTGCACGAGCACAGGATAGGTGTCAATAAACACAGATGACCTGTTAAGTGACACATAAATATATAAATAAAAAATCAAATGCTTAGAATAGTACGATTTTTCTGGAGGCACCAAACACTTGAGCTAAGCAGCAATGCCATCTGGGCTAGTAAGTAAATTATGCATGTTTGAATTCAAAGCCAACCAAGTTAAAACTAAATTCATCCTTCAGTATATACTATTTATGAGGCAAATTATATCTTTCAAAATAATTCTGATGTGAACAAAAAAACACATTAATTTTTATCCCACTTAAATTGTAATGTGGTGGGTTATTTTACTTCATTATTATTTAAAGGCTGAATTCTATATCAATGAAAAGATGTCCATAGTATGTTATTTTAAGTGGGAAAAAAAGCAAATTGTAGAAGATGTGATGTTTAGTCTAATTTATGTTTTTTTGCAATTATTTCTAATTCATGCATTAAAAAGCCTGGAAGGATATACACTGAATTTAAATATTATTATTATGTTTTTATATTGTTTAAGTTATAGAAATAATACATATTTGTAAAAACAATAAGCTGAAGCAATAAAGAGATTTCATTTTAGGAAAAAGTTATCTGGAGACTAAGTCTAAATAAGCTATTATTCTTTTCAACTTACTAGAAAAAAGGATTTAGAAATATATGATTTTCAATAAGCTTTCTTAAAAATACAGACAAAATTTTATTTCCTATATCTAATTTAAATACGGACTTGGTAATGAATAATTCATTGCTAGATGACCTTTTAAGGAGGATATTTTAAAAGAAATAAAATGGCTAGAAGATTTGTTTATGGTTCTGATTCAATTGGATAAAGAAGTTATGATTCATATAGTCAATGAAATATTATTCAGCCATTAAAAAAAATGAAATCCTACCATTTGCAATGACATGGATGGACCTAGAGGTTATTATGCTGAGTGAAATAAGTCAGACAGAGAAAGATAAATACCATATGATTTCACTTATATGTAGAATCTAAGGAAACAAAAAGAACAAACTAATCAAAAACAGACTTGCAAATATAGAGGACAATCTGGTGATGGTCAAAGGGGAGGGCAATGGGGGGCTGGAAGAATGGGGTGCTGGGTTAAAGAAGTACAAATGAGCAGTTGATAGATGGTCATGGAGATGGGAAAAAAGGCATAGGGAATGCAGTCAGCATTAATGTATTGGCTAGGTGGAGAGCCAGAGGAGAGAAAGAGCAATAAACTATATAGATGTCTAACCAATGTACTGTATACTTGAAACTAATTTAAAAAAAAAAACAACTACAAGAACAAATGCCCAATTATAACATAAACAGGAAAGAGTTCTATTTATAAATCTTGCACACTGAGATCTAATATTGGCTATAAAGTGTAAAAAACTCACCTTGATCTATTTTCCAGAAAAGCAGAAGGCTTACAAAGGAATCCTTATGGATATAGAATTTGAGAATGGTTTAGGAATAGGCAAGAGGAATGATTGTACCCAGTTAGGACTATATAGTAATCACACAACCTTCCAGGTCACTTGTTCTGGTCTATACATAGGACTGTGACTTAGGTTCTTCTTACACTTCCCCATATAGTCTCTACCTTCATCCTCTTTGTCAGAAGCTGCTTTCACTAGCTATTTCTGGATCCTCTCCTCTCTTCCTCCTTCCCTTCGGCATGCTCATTTCAGTCAACTGTTTTGAGCGTTGAGCAAAATAAAAGGGCGCTCGCTAGTCAGTTTCAGCAAACCAAGCATAGTGGCAAATAGCTATCAGACAAATACTTCTGATGCAGGCACTAATAATGACTAACATTTATCTATGGCTTTATATTTTACAATGTGATTTCACACATTATATTGCTCATTCCTTATAAGTGCTCACTAAGATAGAAGTGACAGATGAGAAAACAGAGGTCCTGAGAGATTATAACTTGTCCAAGGGTTGTTCTACTCTCATTCTAAAGTCCATGGCTCCACTGACTCCACTAACTTACCTCTTAAAAACAATAACAACAACAAAAATGATGCTCTTTATAAATTATGGTTGAAAATAATACATTTAACAATTTCAGACCCGAAACTATCTTGACTACTCAGAGAAATTTATAGTTAGATTAACCAGGCACACATAAATCTCTACATTTCTAAAAGCGCTCTAATTTTCAAACCTAACTTCTATTGCTTCTTAGAATTAAATTTCATGGAGAGGATACTATTTTTTGAAATGCATATGAATAAACTAAAATACACACTAATAACTAATTCTAAAGAAAAATTATAATATAGAACAGTTAACTTTTAATTCTAATCAATGCTACCGTTCCTTGGTCAAAGAATTCTTTAAAAAGTGAATATTAACTAAGCTTTGAATACCTTTTGGTGATTTGTAGAGGATCATCAAGGACTGGGTCGTCATCAAATGTTTCCTTGTCAAAAAGTCTCTTTATAGCATAGTTTGCCAGCTGTTCCATAAGAAGGTATGTTTCGTCAATATGCAAAAACATTGAAAAGTAGTGACTCTCCCCTTGGGAACACACACATGAATACTCTCTGTCAGTATGACATTTGAAGTCTTTTCAAGGTTTGAGACTTCATCCCAGGAGATAATGAGTTTTACTGCAAATAAGAGTTACAAGCAGATATGGTTACATTTCTTAATATTGATTAATGTTTATCAATCAGGTCTTTCAAAAACAATAACTACTTGAAAAAACTATGAACAACTGAAATACTTCAGTTTGAATATTTTGAATTATAATTTTGAATCATAATCATGAACATACAATAATTGTAATTCCAGGAATAGTTATAAAAATTTCAAAAAATTCTGATTTGATATTTAAATCTGTTACTTAACATAATTACATAATCACTGATGTAAAAGCTATATGTGTGCTGTGAACAGTACTGTTTGATTCTTTGTAACTGTGGGATATTAGGTACCATGGCTACTATATTTCTATTATGTTTAAAACAAGGATTAAAATATGGATTAAAGAAGGCAGATCGTTTAGAACAAGGGGAAAATGGAATTATACTCTACACATTGCCGTCATCATTTAATAGTCATTTGCTTCCCACAATATGCAAGGCATTCTAACATACTTATAATGGTTCCTATGTTAAGCAACCAGCCTTGAAAGGATTATTTCTCCAGATGAAGTAAAATTTTAATGTACAATTTAATTATCCTTAATATCAATCTTATTACTAACACCACCAGAGTTGATAGGTCAGTCAGCAAGTTCAAAGTCATGGTAAGCAATAGAAACCACTTACTTTCTGATCCCAACAAAAAAAGAATAGAAGCTCAGAAAGTTGGTGCTAAGATAGAGCCAACCCTGACAAGGAACCCGTCCTTTCCAATAACTGCATGAGTAATAGGTCACTAACTTCTCCTGCTTTGGTAAACCAAAACATTTTTCAAATTTCAAAAGGGCTTCACGAAATTTCTCAGGATCATCTTCTTTTGCAAAAGAATGTTTCCCCTCTTCAGCAATTAATCCCTAAGGAAGACGAAATATTTTCTGAAAATTAATCATTATTTCCCAACAACAACAAAAAAATATTTCACATATTTAAACAGTTCATTCAATACAACTGTGTATATCTACACAGGTACATGTATCATAGGTATATATGTGTGCATATTATGCACTTAGGGCAGAGGTAAGTATATTTTCTTTAATTTTGTCATTAGGCTTTTTCTAATGCCTCACAAAGAGCTACCATAAACACACATGCTAAATATTGTTTTGATTGAGTTAAAGGTTTCTCAAACTCCAAACTCAAGAGATTAAAATGAAGATATCCCTAAGAAAGTCACAAGGGCACCAAAGACTAACCACTGAATTTACAATTTTCTTTAGCACTGACGCTGACATTCATATGTATGCTTTGGCCAATCCTAAAAGGTGCCAATAAAACAATGACCTTTCAAGTAGACTTTGATCCTCAAATAAGGGAGAAAAGAATTAGTGCTCCATCTACAAATTATATCCATGTCACTTACTCTTATTTTTCCTTGTACGAAATTAGTAATATCTTCATTTGAATCAAACACAGGTAAGGTCTTCATGATATTTTGTTCCAACCAATCCCAATGTTTCATTATTTCTTCTCTGTTGGCTCCTGATTAATAATAAAAGAGAATAAAAGACTCAAGAAAAACTCCACAATAAAACTGCTTAGTTTAAAAGGAAATACAATTATATATGCTCCTTTTCAAAAATGATGACCATAAAAAATAAAGGTATTATATTTATTCTCTACTTCATCCCTATTTGTGGGCATGGGCACTATTTTTCATTATAAATAAGAATATAATATTTAATAAAAGGGGAGAAAAGTAAATACAATTCATGAGAAATACAAAATTCTGAAAACAAGATGCCAGTACCTGGTGCTTACAATAACCAGTACCCTTTAAGAAAATATATGGAGTACCAGAACATAAATACAACATAATTTAATCCTAGGTCTTCAAATAACAGTACTGTGGGACTAAAAATAATCTGTGTGACTGAAAACAGCATGCCTGTGACAATCCTATGCACATTGTATAAACATGGATATCAACTGTGGACACTCACTCTACCTATGTCAGAAGGTATGAAGCCTTTGCTCAGAGTCACCCTTAAATTAAAAGGCCTAGTCACTTAAAAGAAATTTCACGAAAGAGATTAGAAACCCTGTAGCAAGGTTAAATCCATGTTACCTGCTGAATCATGATTAGGCAGTTTATTGAGGATCAGATTAAATAAATTAGCTCTAGGTTGCTTTGGCTTGAACATTTCAATATCTATCAATCTCCCCATATAATTCACATACCTTTAAGATCTCCCCAGAAATAGAAATTACACAAATCTCAACCAAAAGAAATATGTTGACTTCTTAGTACGTTTTATGACATATGGAGACACATCAAAACATTTACTGTAACTACAAACTTGCCTATTTCCTACAAATTCAGTTAGAATCATATTCATGTTATTAAAGTCACAATACCAAGTATAATAACTTTCTTTAATAAACCACACATGAAAGCCATGGGAGGGGACACAGGGATTGGGTTTAGTGCCAGCAGACCACAGGGTGCCTGTGGCAGAGTGCAGCTGGGGAGGGGCGCATTGCCGGTGGGCTCTGCCTACCTCCCTGGCCTGGCTCTCTACACCACGGGTACCCTGAAAGCCCAGCCTGTAAATGCAGCATCAGCAGCCATGGTTGCCTGGAACACCGGAGGGAACGCTATCACAGTGGCGGGCTTTCCAATGGAGACTGCGGCCTCTGGGTATCTGGGGTGAAGCCTGGGCCAGCTTTGCCAGGGACACCAGGGCACAGCGCTTGCTCCGACACCCAGCTGGGATGCCTGCTCTCACCCCTGGGAGAGCAAACTGGATGGCCTGTGCCCCCACACCCCAGCATCAAGGCTGGCACAAAACAGAAAAGAGAACGGAAAAAAAAAAGTTTCATTCAGTAGTATGCCAACAGAGATCAGCAGCACAAGTGATTGTATCAATTCAAAGGACAAGGGTTCAGAATTCAAAAATGTTTGCTCCAACTCTAGAATTTACCATAGGCATTTTTTAAATAAATTAATTTATTTTTATGGTGACGTTGGTTAATGAAACCCAATAAGTTTGAGCTGTATGCTTTAACAGTAAGGAATATATGTATATTTACACTGTGTGTTCACCTCCCATACCATAGATGTTTTTTATCGAATGATGGCATGCCGGACCTGACATGGAAACTATCTAGGAAGGATTCTGAGAAAACCAAGATTGATATTAAATCCATCAAGGAATTGAGAACAGGAAAAAATACATATTCCATGGCAATGGCATTTCCAAACAGATATCTAAAGATTGTGAGTTTTAGGTCATATATGGAATTATTAGTCACTTGATTTGGTTGCCAATTGTGCAGATGTTGGGAACATCTGGGTCACAAGACTGTGATGCCTAATTTTTTTTTTTTTTTTTTTTTTTACGGAAAGCATACACTTGATATGTTAGAAAGTAGCCAGGACAATATGAGGACTTCTTGGGTTTAACAAAAGTTTAGTGAAATTGATAGGTACATAACTTTGGACATGTAACTCCATGTAACACAATGCAGTGCATCAAAAACCTCAATCCTGGTTTAAAAACTAGCAAAATTAAATTTAAGTTTAAAGAATGGCACAAATCCAAGGACAAAGTTGATCCTGAAGTCACAAAGAATCTGTTGAGGTTTTTTTTTTTTTTTAAAAGCTTTGTACTACACCTGAAATCTATTTCCTTTTAGTTCAGTTTTCAAGCAATAAAGAATTCCTTGACACCAAGGACCTTATAATGTTTCTTGAGGCAGAGCAGGATGTGGCACATGTAAATGAGGAAATAAGCCTTGAAATGATTCACAAATATGAGCCATCCAAAGAGGGCCTGGAAAAGGGCTGGCTCTCCACAGATGGGTTCACTAATTACCTATGTCATCTGACTGTTATGTATCAGATCTAGAATATAAGGTCTGTCATGATATAAAGCAAACTTTGTCTCATTAACTTTATAAACTCATTTTATAACATACTTAATAGAGGATCAGTTCCAGGGTACCGCTGATAACACAAAATACATTCTTTTTTTTTAATATTCGAGTTCTTAAAATAGATTTCTGGAGTGTTGAATCAGATGTATAGAATGAACCAGACAATGAACATGTCATTTACATGGGCCACACCATGATCTCTCGGATAGTTTCCACAATGTCATCGATATTGCTAACAAGTATGCATTTTTTGCTTCTGAGTTTCCACTTATCTTGTGTTTAGAAAACTGAGGTTCTATTAAACAACGAAGATAATGGTTCAACACACGAAGAAAATTTTAGGAGACAATCTCTATATAACATTACCCAATGCTGAAGAATCTTATCTACCATCCCCAGATGTCATAAAAGGGAAGATACTAATTAAAGCAAACAAGCAGTCCTCAAATTGCTCTGGAGTAGAAGGAGATGCTACTGATCAAGATGAAGGAGCAGAAATTTCTCAGAAGATGGGAAAAGAGAACATGGAGCAATTCAACAACGTACCTGTGAAGCAATTTCAGCTCCACAAAGAACTGTCTGAACTGGTAAGCATCTGTAAGTCAATTAAGTTCAAAGAATACAAGGTGTCCTTTCGGGTTAAGTACAGAGGAATTGCTGGAAAAACATGGCAAGTGTGATACTTACTCAGATCTCTCCCCTTGAAACAACAATAAGCTAAATATCTAAAACTCAACAAAAAACACAATACCCAAACTACACACCAGCACATCTGAACATGGAGTCTGCGCATGAGAGCTACCGCAGGTCAGAACCCCAGGATTCAGGCGGTAGACTGGGAGAAATAAAGAAGTTGCCTCTTATAGCCTCAGGAGCTCTCTGTAGAGAGGGCGAGGGGAGAAGATGCAGTGACTTCTCTGAACAGCCCTGCCTGGAAGTGCTGCAGTGAGTTCCACACAGTCTGCGGCAGGGCCCAGTCATCAGGACAGAAAGCAGAGAAGCGGGACGGGGCAGCAGAGAAACAACAGTTGATTTATACCAGCAGAGGTTGCAAAACTGAGGCTGAGGTGCAGCACCCAACTCCCAACTCAGAGGACCCATGTGTCATACGACAGATGATTACCTAAAGAAGCTGTGGTACTTATATATAATGGAATATTACTCAGCCATAAGAAGAGATGAAATACTGCCATTTGTGACAATGTAGACAGACCTCTAGATAATCATGCTAAACAAAATAAGCCAGACAGAAAAAGCTGAACATCACATGATATTACTTACATGTGGGATATAAACCTAAAAGCAACAAATGAAACAGGACAAATAGAGACTCGAGGACATGGACAATGGACTACTGGTTACCAGAGGGTAGGGGGTGGGGAAGGAGGGAAGTGGTAGACAAAGCGCAGGGGGTCAAACATAGGGGGTTTGGGGGAGGGTGAAGTGGGTAAAGGGGATCAAATATATACAGTAGCTGAAGGTAACTGGACTTTGGGTGGCAAACACACAATAGAATATACATATGTCAAATGACAATCTACACCTGAAAATTACATAATTGTATTAACCATTTATACCCCAATAAACTTAACTAAAAATTAAAAAAGAAAAAAGGAAAAATTATATACATATATACATATACATATATGTATGTGTGTGTGTGTGTGTGTGTGTGTGTGTGTGTGTGTGTGTGTGTGTGTATAGTACTGGGAAGCCTGTTCATTTAATGAAGTGCTCCCCAACAAATATGCCAGTGCAAATCCAGGGGACTTTGTAAATTACAACAAATGTTTCTTGCTAGGGTTTTCCCTAGCTCAGTAATGACCGACTCTAGTAAAATGAACCCTCAAGATTTTTGGGGAATGTGGCTGTGGGATCACAGATAATAGCATAAACTTTCAGATACCAGGCCTGATGATGGTTTAGGCAGAATGGAAACAATGGCTATGTCCCTCGGCTAGCTACCAAGAGGGAAGAAGTCTCCTTCAGTGTCAGTACAGACTCTGTCCCAGGAATCACCTCAGCTTCTTCACATTAAAATCATCAGTTGGCAGAACTTTCCTAAACTCAAAGGATTAAGTGCTAAAGGAGACTCGGTGGATCCTTACGTCTATGTGGAAATTCATGGAATCTCTGACGACTTTGCAGAACAAAGGACAAAAACCATAAACCAGAATGGAGATGTTTCCATTCTTTATGAAAGCTTTGAATTTCAAATCAACCTACCAGAACTGGCCATGGTGCCTTTTATAGTAACAGATGATGACTACATTGGGCATGAATTTGTTGGTCAGTACACTATTGCCTTTGAATACAGACAGGTTACCATCTTGTCACCCTGCAGTCATTGACTGGAGAGGCCCTAGCACATGCCTCTTTGCCCATGTGGCTATTACCAACCAAAGAGGAGAAGGGAAACCTCGTAAGAGGCCTTTCTGTGAGAAAAGGGAAGAAATCCAGGGAATATGCATCTTTGAGAACATTGTGGATTAAAACTGTAGATGAGGTGTTCAAGAACGCCTCATGTGGGATGCCATAGATCTGAGAACATGTAGAATGCAGTGGCGTCATTCAAGGAGCTCTGTGGCCTCTCCTCTGTGGCCAATCTCATGCAGTGCATTTTGGCGGTGTCCACTTCCACACCTATTAGGCTTTCTGGGTCCTGATAACACACCCCTGGTGGTCCTGAATCTTAGTGAGCAGTATCCCATGATGAAGTTGCAGAGAATTGTGCCCAACGTTCTAAAGAAGATTGTAACAACTTATGACATGATGATCGAAATCTTTAAGGCCTTGGTTTAAAACACAGATGCTATGCATGAAAAGACTATATTGTCAGAAGGTAGCCATGGGATTCCATGAACACCTGCACAGCATAGGCACCAAGGAAGGTGTGAAGAGATGAACACTACAAAAAGCAGTGGAGAGAACTTTACCTGGAATATTATCATCTTAAAGGGACAAACAGATTTTCTGAAATATGCTAAGAATGAAGAAGACTTTGGAAAACCTGAAAAAATCCAGTATGCTACTGTTTCATGTGGACTAAATAAACCAGGCACAGAAAATGCTGATGTTCAAAAATCATGTCAGAGCCTGGAAGTCATATCTGAAAAAGCAAATGATGAAAAACTAGAGAATGAGGAACTTACTAAAAAACATTACAGAGTTTATAACTCTAAGACTAATTGTAGTCAAATGGAACATTTGCTTTGCACTCACTAATGAAAATAATATTTAGAATTTTAAAGCACAACTGCAATAGCCGATTACAATCTATTAAAACTGAATGTACGCAGCAATTTGGTGTGTGAAGGCAACTAAACTCTTTAAGAAAAAGTTATATTCCTAGCCAAAGTATGCTATATTTGGATACAAAGACATCATAACTCAGTTCTGGTGTGAACAACAGACTATTCACTCTAGTTCCACTGAGGAAATAAAATGCTTTCCTAATTGCAAACAAATGCTTAAGATGGAAATAGATCGCACTGGCAAATTAGTATTTACTGGAGAAAAATCTTGTCTACACATTTTACATATATGCGATTGCCAGAGTCTCTGGGTTATAGACAATTTTGGTGGCATGCCTGCTGAGTCGTAACTACTAAGGAGAAGGTAAGTGGACATTTTCCCTGAATCCCCAGGGGCCTTGGAGAGCCATTAAGTATAAACAGAATGTGCAATTGGACTGAAGTGTCTGGCTAAAGACACATGCAGTGTGTATATATATATATATATATATATATATATATATATATATATATATGATGTAAAAGCAACGAATCTGGAAGCAACACATTGTAAATAGTTTTTCAGTGTATAAAGTAATGTTCACATTTCAGATGTTTTATGATATTTGTAAACATTTTTAAAAGCCAAGGGAAAATTTTAAGGCCTTTATTTTAGTCCTTTACGTATAAGGAAGCTTCACTAGTAGGTAACTATTATATTTCTACATCAGGTCAATTTGGGGGAATAAGTTATATAATCATTCTTTTTAAAAAAGTAGAAGGGACATTTTTCTCCTAAATTTCTACCAACCAGATTTAAAGTTGAGGTTATAGATGTCTCATGATGTCAGCAGGTGTAATGCTTTCTTTTTGTTTAAATGATATTCAATTTAAGAGAGGCAGATGAAAACACTCACCAGAAACACTGAAGGAAATTTAGAAGGGATGCAAAAACCAAGCCACACATCTTTAAAAATTAATTGTATGCCATAGCTGTATGTTCACAGATATGAATTATCCAAAAGTCATTTGATTTTTAAAAAAGTGTATCTACTTGAGAAGAAAGGGAAGACAAAAGGAGAAAAAAGCAGTTTTTCAACATTAAAAGGTCAAAAATCTGGGATTCTAATCTAGGCCAGCATTATAAAGGCATCATAAAAAAGTAAACTGTGATTTTTTTAAAAAAAATTGAGTTGCTTTATTAGGAAGAATTATCCTAATTCCTTTTCTACCCACAATATAAATATGTGGAAGGATCTGAACTGCCCTAGCAGGAATGAATATGTAGCATTACCTGAAGATATTCCTTTATATTTCAAGTATATCAATATGGTACCTTTTGTGAGAAAGTAGGTATATAACCAAAAAAGATTCAATTTTTCAGGCTCATACTTTCTTAGGGTATGACTTTTAAGTTTTGGGCTTGAATCTTCTCATTTGGGTTACTACAGATGAAACAAATATTTCATAGGCAAGTTCTCATTGTCCCTACAGTTGGGTGAAGCAGGACAAGTAAACTGGAGAAAAGAGTCACAGAGCAGTAGCAATGACCAAAATTGCTTAGAATCAACACTGCTGGAATACATGTTTCAGGCTCCTCACATGAATCATATTTTTAAGAATTGACTAGTACACTTATTTGTTTGAATTATATGTTTTAAAAATCATACTCACCACATGCAATTGACAGGTAAACTTGAGAATCTGGTGTCTGGTGTAGAATGCGAAATGGAGCTACTTTAGCAGTTGAGTCTAAGACTGAGTCAAGAGTCCCAACCAGAAGCCCTGTTATAATAAAGAGATTGTTGAAAGAAGGATTTTACAAGAGATAATATCAACAGTACTTCATGTGACCAAAAAAAAAATGGATTTACTTTTTAAAATTTCTAGCCCAAAGTTTCCTCATAGAGACTTTTCTTAAAGAAAAAATATATTCTGGATGAAGATATTACAGTGTTCTGATATGAGCAGTACTTGAAAAAATGATCTTTGAATAAAATAATAAGTCAGTTTCAATTGTCCAAATCTCACAATATACTTGTAGCACTTACATACCTCCTATACAAAGTTGTGTACATAGCAGATAAGAATGTAGATTCTGGTACCAGAGCCTACCTGGACTTGAATCCTGGATCAGTCACATATGTCAGCTCAAACCAGCTATAACTAACCTTTTCTTCATCCTCATTTGCAAAATAAAGGTGTTAAAATAAAACCTACTACAAAGTGTTGCTGGAACAAAATGAATTAGTACACATAAAACACTTAGAATGATGCTTAGCACATAGTAAAACATTCGATGTTAGCTAATATTTCATACAAAAAAAACCCTTAGGTATTGAAGCAAAACAAAACCATGATTAATTAAAATGATTAGGTAAAGGGATTTTCTTTTTAACAATTCGTAATTTGAAATCAAGGCTTTTGATCAATTAGTTCCAATTTAATGATCTGATTATATTTCCTAATACTTTCTAGAACAAAGTTTACTGTTTTCTTAAAAAAACAAACAAACAAACAAACAAACAACTAATTTCTCCCTTAAGGTCTTTGCTAATTCTCTTTTCACCAAGAAATGCTAACACATATCTTCTAGCCCAGTCCAGCTAATCCAAATTCTACATTTTCTTCAAGACCCACTTCCTCAAGAAATCTTTACTGGCAACCCCAAGCAATAACGCCTTCCTTTTTCTCTGATTACTTGTAGGACTTAAAGTGTATATGACACAACCTATCATTTTGATTATTAGGTTAATTATTACAACTATTTGCTAAGTACTTCAGGTATATTAATCTTGACTCCTTACATAGATTATAAATTCTACCAAGAATAACCAATCTTCTACCACTGGGTCTGTATCCTTAACTTTCAACATACTGCTGAGTGCAACAGGAACAAAATTCGTTGATATCAACTCTATCAATAGAATTGTTAAAATATATAAATCTACCTTACTTTTCTGAGAACTTTAACTGGTTGACTGTTGGTTTTGCTTTATGAGGCATTTCTCTATGATTTAGCATTTAGATTTCTGAGGAAAAATTAAATCAATTATAAAGCAGGCTTTTGGCTATTTTCCTACCTTTATCCACTTAAAAGGAGTTAAGATTGCAAGTAAGCTTTGAACGAGAATATAGGTAGGTTGGCAGATGTGAGGTAGGGAGTTATTATAAGTATAGAGGGAGGTAAATTAGAAGAGTAGGAGACAGAACAGAGATAAAGAGATATTTGGCTCAGCTGAAAGAATAGGGTGGGAGAGTGGATGTAGGACTGGTAAAAAGTAAAAATAGGAGTCACAAAAGCAGCATAATATCAATTAGCTAACCTGACAGAGTGTTTTGATAATGGGGGTAAAGTATCAAAAAATAAAAATAAAAAAGATTTTGGCAATAGCAACATGTGCAGATTATAAAGAAAAGTCATCTGCTATGAAAAAAAGTTACTATATGAATTAACTTTGTTTCAAAAAAAGAAATAAGAAAATTCAGACAAATATTACGAAAGGGGAGGGACCAGGAAGGGAGAATGGGAATGAGGAAGAGAGACAAAGGAAGTGATTATATGAGAGGAGAGGCGAAGGGAATTACTGGAGGGTTGGAGATAAAAGGAAAACTTATTCTATCACCTTCAAAGAAAAAAAATAATTATTTCATTTTCAATGTGAAGAAGTAACTGTGAAGTTGGAGATTTGGCTAAAAAGATCAAGAATTAAGAAAGAAAGGTAAGAGTTGATCAAATATAAAGAAAGAATAGTGGAAGCTAAACATGCAGATAATCTCCTCAGAATAATGTGGCTGAAATTATTCAGGAAATGAAAAAAAAGGAGAATGTTGTCAGTTTGAAGAAAGTCAAAATACTCAAAGGAAAAATAAAGGAGTGGTAGTAAAAGACAACCAAAAGAGGTAACTTTCTTTAGGTTGAAAACAGAATCAACTGTATGACTGTCTGTGTATATAAATATACATATAACCTGACAAAATTTTCAAAATAAAGGAATTATAACTTCACATAAAATCTCAGCACTGTTCTAGCTGCTAGATTTTCCCTACTAGGATTCAAATTTAAAAAAAAAATTCCAAAATGTATTTTCAAATTTGCGAGAAAAATCATTTATTTCACCTTTACCACATTTTAAATTAAGCTAGCTCAAATCCAATTTCCTTATTTATATATAGTAGAAACAAAAGTAGTATTAGAAGAATAGGAGAAAGAACACAGAAGTTAAAAAAAAAAAGTTTGACTCTGAAATATACCAGTGGGAGTGTGGACATGTCAGGAGGGAGAGAGGAAAGGAGAGGACACAGAGAATCATTCTTGAGTAACATAACAATTACTTCTCTGATATAAAGTTTTGAGACTGGGGACAAAGTGCTCAAATCACCAGCAGGAAAGGTCATTTCTTTTTGTAGCAGAAGTGTTTGCAAAATAACTGCTTCACACTATGTAGACAGGTAACTGTTCAGTTTTTTAAGTGTATTAAATCAGGCAATTAATATAAAACTATGCAACAAATAATTTCGAAGCCAATTCTAAGATACATTTCTAGTCACTTGGAGAACTCTTCCAGCTCATTAAGCTATCTATAATCATCAAATCTCTACAAGTCATTCAAGAATTAATATGTGCCAATATCTGGGTTCTAAAAATATAAGAAAACAAGCTGATAACCTTGGGTTGCTTTTCCATATACACAGGTTTATCACCTGACAGCCTGAGTATCCAAGGTCATGAATCAACCTACACATGGAATTTTCTATAGCTATAGTAAATTGAGACTAGAATAGACACTGTCTCTCAGCTACATGACAAAACATGAGATTTTAAAGTATAAAGAAATATCAAGAAATTCAAATGATCCTTTGAATGTCTATAGTTGAGCCAAGTACTAGTGTTCTAGACCCTGGTAAAGGTCTAGGGTTTTTGTAGCATCCTGCCAATACAAGGTAACCAAAACTCTTAAGGAAATTCACCACCATAATTGATATGAAATGCTTTTTTATTAAATGGCATAGCAAGATAACAAAAAAGCAAGGTTCTATGATTTTTTTTAAATAGGCAATTTGAAGGTAATGATTATTGTTCTTGAACCAAAATTCTTTTTAGCTGTATAGAGATATAGCACCACCGACTTTAGAGATGAAAAATATCCTAGCAGGTCATAGAGTCCAACCTCTAGCATATTCATCCAGCCTATAGTATCCCTGAAAGAAAGCCTAGCTTTGTCCTTTATAACTACAAAGTTTACTTCTGCCAAGGCGGCCTATTGCATTGGTGGACATTCCTATTAATTAGAAAGTTCATTCTAAAATATTAAAGGATATATATATCTCCAAATGTTATAGTCAAAGGTGGCTTTATGGGCTTGTGACCTTTTTATAGGGTCTCATGATCAGAAGGGCCCTGTACTTGATTAAATACTCTGCTGTCACTGTCTCAAAATTCTTAATTTTTAAACAAAGAGCCTTGATTGCTAATTTTACACTGGACCCACAAATTAGGTAGACAATTTTGGTTATAGTGGTTATCTCTGGGCAATAGAATAATGGGTAATAATTATTTCTTTTTTTTATACATACACATATTTTCTGAAATTCTTACAATAAATACTTTTAAACCTTTAAGATAGAAAAATAAAGCTATTTTTTACCCATTCAAAAAAAAGGAAGGTTTTTCTTAGATAAATAAAATGCTATGTCTTTGTAATTTGCAGGCTATACAAAACATAATATACTCTATTCAACATGACAGATCTTCATTATTATTATAGCTATCTTGTTTCCCCTTGCTTATTCTTCTCTTAGCTTAAAATATGCCTAGTTCTTTCAAATGTGTGTTGAAATTATCTGGGCCTCTTATTATTCTTCTACCATTCATTCTCTTAACATATCTATTTGTCAAAGTCTCAAAAAATATGTTATTCAAACCTGAATACCAGATATGGTCTGAACAAGTGCAGGTTTTTTATATTGTGGCCCTCATGGTTCTATTAATGCAGTCTAAAATCATACTAGCTTTTTAAGCTACTACATATTATCATACTAAGCTTGTGGTCAACTAACCTACTTTGATCTTGTTAACAAATATAAACACCAACCTCAGTATTCTCTCCTACACAGCTGATTTTTTAACAACCTAAAAGCAGTGTACATTTACCCACATTAAATTTGATCTCATTGATTTCAACAGAGCATTCTAACTTGTCCAGACCTTTCTGAATCTTGTTCTTATCTTCTACAATAGAGATTATCAACCCAAACTGAAAATTTGAATCATTTGGAGTTTTTGCAACTACTCAACTAAAGTTTTCAAACTATTAAAGCCCAGATTTTAATTTAATTCATCTGGAGTCGGGCCTGGGTACCATATTTTTCCCTTAACTTTGTATTATAAAATTTTTTGAACATATAAAAGAATATATTGAAAATTCTATATGCCCATCACCTAACTTCAATAATTATCAATATTTTTGTCAGCCTTCTGTCATTTATGCCTCCTAGAATACTTCAAAGTAAATTCCAGATATCATATCATTTTACCCATAAGTACTCTAGTATCATTTAGTTTGTTTTAGAAGGTTCTCAGTGGAATCTAATATGCACCCAGTGCTCAGAAAACTGATCTATAGTATTAATTGTCCCTTTCAATTTTCAGACTCTTGCAAATTTGGTAAAAATTCTTTCTTTCTTTTTTTTTTTTTGTATTAGGTCAATGATAATGATATTCAGGTAGAGACCAAGGCCTGAGTGTTGTTGGAGGAGATAATGGTAACACTTTAGTTTGACAAGTGGCTCTTTCTGTTTGTAAACTAGATTGAGGCACTGTGCAAGGCAACACTACTTTAGCTGCAGAAGAGTCATTTAAATGAATGTCCTAATTATAAAGAAGATTTATTTTTCCATTCTAAATAAAATGTTTGGTTATAAATTCTGGCCATAGAAATGATTGCTGGAACTTTATAGTGGATTCTGTATCTTGTCATAAATTGCCATGTTTACAAAGTCAAACAAGTACACCTTTAGTGGATTTTTTATAATCTCAACTTCATTAAATGTTAATGAACAAACTAATTAGTAAACTGCCAACACACTTAGTAGGAAATACATTCAAATAGGTGAAAGTAGTGTTCTCAGTAGAGGTTATGAGTTTTTCAAATCTATTGCTTTTTCTACCAGATCTAAGCCCTTAAAACAGGACTGTGAATGCTGATTTTTGAATTTTAAATAGCCACATTTGGCAAAGCTGCCAACTTTATACCAGAGAGCTTTGGAAAACAGTTAATAATAATTCTTCTTTTTGTTCTGTTTTTTATCCTCGGCATTCTTTTAAGACATTTACTTGAAAACTGGAAATATATAAGCACTCATTTCCTTCCCTAATTAAATATTTGGCTCATTAAAGAATTTAAAAAAAATCTTTTTAGGGAAGTAATTGATGCCACAAATAGCAGATTACAATGGCATGTGGAGGAAAAAAATACATGACTTATCAATCAAACCCAAATACACTTCTAAAGATTAAACATAGGAACTATGAGAATTATTACCATCTCTACTTACACACTTTCTTACACTTTAAGACTTATGCATCAGAATACAAAAGAAGTAGCCCACAGAAAATTAAAGAAAATATAACATCGGAATTCTTACGTGCAAAACAACAAGTGTGGCAGAAAGTGAATAAATTCATACACAGTATGGTACTTTAAAAACATTTAGAACTACAGCTACCTATTATTTTGGTTAGTTTAAAACAAGAAGACAACTAATGTAATGATAAAAATCAAATATAATTATTCCTTGTTTTAAAACTTCACTTCTTTATACTGGAGTGAGGAAGCTAAAAAAAGACCACCTAAACTGGAGCTAAAGGAGCAGTGGAGTCAAAAAAAAAAAACAACAACAACAAAGGTTTAATTCTCAGGGCCCTTTAATTCTCTCTCAGGTTTTCATCTTCCATAGATGAGGTCATTGCTCTTCAATCTTTTCTAGTTGCTAAGGGTGCTATCTCTTGAGTCTTATATTTCCAACCAAGTAAATGAATCTGGAATACCTGTTAAGCTCCCAACAACTGCCTTTTTTTTTTGCTTTTACACTATCATATTATTTCTCCCACATAAAATGTCCTCTCCACCCCATCCCAGATACTGTTAGTGCTCATAGATGGCTGATCTAATAAAAAACATCCAAACTGGCTCTTGGCAAATTTTGCCAGATGTCACACTGCAATTCTACCAGCAGAATTCCACCTATTGTTATTAATCACTGCTTCTAGGAAATCTTTGTATCATTTAACAGGACATCTGATAAGCATACTTTAACACCAGAGCTGGCCTTGGAAATTTGCTTTGGGGGTTTCAAATACCCCTTATTCATGACAATTTGGAAGTCACTGAAACCAGGCTGATATTATTACTGATGATCCCTGTAATTATATATCTGTTTGGCTCTTTATTATCTGTCTGTCCCACTAGATGACAAACTCTGTAAATATGGGACTATCTCTGTTTTATTCACCACAGTATACCCAACATCCAGCACAGTAACCAGCTACCACACCATTTCCCTGCTTCCCTTCACAGCAAAATACCTAGAAAGAATTATGTATATTCATTCTGACCCCAAATATCTGCTTGGCTCATATACTCTAGCCTCTCTGATCTCTGCTAATGGGTTACCTTAAAGAGGCCTTCCCACTCAAAATGTATTAAAGACTTAAATGTAAAACCCGAAACAATAAAACTCCTAGAAGAAAACATAGGTAGTAAATTCTCTGATATTACTAACAGTAATTTCTTTTTGGGTATATTCCCGGGCAAGGGAAACAAAAGAAAAAATAAAAAATGGGACTACATCAACTAAAAAGTTTTTGTACAGCAAAGGAAACCATCAACAAAACAAAAAGACAACCGACTGTTTGGAGAAGATATTCACTAATGATACATCTGATAAGGGTTAATATCCAAAATATATAAAGAACTTATATAACTCAACAACAAAAACAAAAAAAAAAAATCCAATTAAAAAATGGGCAGAAGACTAAACAGATACTTCTCCAAAGAGAAATACAGATGGCAATAGACATATGAAAAGATGCTCAAGGTGCTAATCATCAGAGAAATGCAAATTAAAACCTCAATGAGATATCACCTCACATGGCTATCATCAAAATCAAAAAACAAGTGTTGGCAAGGATGTGGAAAAAGGGAACCCTCATACATTGTGTTGGGAATGCAAATTGGTACAGTTGCTATGGAAAACAGTATGGAGGTTTCTCAAAAAATTAAAAATGGATATACCTTTTGACCCAGCATTGCACTTCTGGTATTTATCCAAAGAAAACCAAAACAATAATTCATAAAGATCTATGCACCCAATATTCATGGCAGCATAATTTACAATAGCCAAGATATGGAAGCAACCTAAATACCCATCAATAGATGATTGGATAAAGATGTTATGGTTCATATATACAATGGAATATTACTCAGCCATTAAAAAAATGAAATTCTACCATTTGCAATGACATGGATGAACCTAGAGGTTATTATGCTGAGTGAAATAAGTCAGACAAAGATAAATACCATATGATTTCACTTATATATGGAATCTAAGGAACATAAAGGACAAACTAATCAAAAACAGACTCACACATATATTGGACAATATGGTGATGAACAGAGGGGAGGGGGTTGGAGGGCTGGGATAATCGGGTCAAGGGTTAAAGACGTACAAATTAGTAGTTGATAATTGGGCACAAGGATGGGGAGCACGGCAGAGGGAATGCAGTTAGCATTAATACGATGGCTAGGTGGAGGCCAGCGGAGGGAGGGAACAATTAGGGGGATCGTTTTATGAATTATATAGATGTCTAACCAATGTATTGTATACTTGAAACTAATCTAATTTAAATAAATAAATTTAAAAAAAAGAAATAGAAACTATTATACTTCTAATGTGAACATTCAAAAAAAAGAAATTTTATCTAAAATACCAACCTCCTCCTCTTTCTAACATTATACCTTCCTTTACTTTTCTTTATGTCACCACCAGCCATATATTATTTATTTGTCTCCCTCAACTAAAATATTAGCCCCACATGAAAGGGATATCATTTTGCTCAGCTATTATCTCCAGTACCAAAAAACAGTGCTTGTTTTTTAGAAAGCACTTGTAATTATCTGTTGAATGAATATATATTTTGTACCATCACATTTCCTTTTGTGCTTATATAGCAGCAGCAAAAGGTGAAAAATGGGAAATTTTCTAACATAAATGTAATATAAAATCTATGTCATAGCTATATAACAACATGGAAAACATTATAGTGCCCTTCATTATTAATTTTTAGCACACATTACATTGATAGTCCTTCTACAACTCTCTACCAGAAGCATGTACTTTCACCAGCTGAATCATTCATTATTTCCTCTTCAAGTGTTGTCTTGAAAAATATAACTAAGATAACTGAAGTTGTATGTACTCTTCAATACCACTCAGTAAGAAGACAAGTGATACGTATGTTATGTAGAAGCTCTGTTTGAGAACTTCTAGGTTTTGGGCAATCACAGATCAAAAAGAAATGCTGCCGTGATATTTTATTCTAATTCTTGTACATTACCCTATTATAAACCAAAAATACACAATCTCTATCATATGAAAATTCTTGAATGATTAACTATCAGCAGTTTGCTTTTGCAGTGATATCAATGCATATTGGACATACTCAATGTTACTACTCCAAATTAATTTCTATATATTTGCATGGGAAAAGTAATTACTAGGGAAAATAATATGACTATAGATCTTCATTTGGCCTTCAGGTACAGAAAATGGCACTTAACATATTATTATTTCTTTAATAGATAAATGAATACCAAATGTTTATATAGTTGCTCACAGGTTTCGAAACTTATTTGATGCACATAACAATGCCATGAGGTAGGGAAGATGAGTTTTATTTTCATTTTTACAGATGAGGAAACAAGGCCTTTATAAAACAATTAAACTAATAAAAATATTAAAGGACCAGGGAAGATAAAGGAAGCAGGATTAACGAGATTAAGTAGAATCACTGGACTCGATGTATTCATGTATTTGCAGATGCTGGCTTATTAAAAAGAAAATCCCATAGGATAACCCCTGGTGAGGGCAAATCACACTGTGTTCCTGACTGGCAGATCTTCCTAAATCCTATACACTGGAATATTTCATAGAATGTAGCCCCATAATTCCACTCATGTATTAGCTCCCATTTGCCAAGCAGAGCAAATTGATTTGTGCTTAATAAGCCATATATGCATAAATTATTTTAATCACATAAAACCTGATGCTAAATTTAGATGCCATGAGAAGTAATTACCCTTAATCAGGCAAGGGGAAAAAGGAATAATGTAAGGTAACTGCAAAAATGCAGAACGGTGAATTACATCTCTAAACAAAAGAAAATCACTTTATCTGTAAAATAATCTTACGTGTAACAAAAATTCCCACAAGATATTCCATCCTGCTATGAATCAGGACAACTGAGTAAGATAAAGTTAGGCAATCGGTAAACAATCTACCACATATCTCCCAGAAGTGTTTCAGAATTTAGAAAAGGACCTCAGAATTCTAACTACCCAACCAGTCTCCCACTATAAGTATACTAGGGTTCTCTATTACTCCATTTCAATGATTAGGGAAAAAAAGAGAGTCACCTAGTCCACTGCAAAAGTCATTACATAGCTGGTGGTTATTGCCAATTATCACATGGCAAAGAAATGAAAACTTAAAGTTAGAACTATTAGCATTTCTAGATGTCTTTACCTTTACTTCATTCAACAAAATGTATAAAAGAATATTTTAAAAGAGTAGCACATAACACTGGATTTTAGCAAACAAAATAGACAGAAGCAAGCTTATGCTGGCACACAGTCAAACTCCCGTGAGAGCTAATCCAAATGCGGATTATGATGGTAAAGCACAGCAAAGTTCTTGGCGTCACAATTTTAAGTAAGAATGTAGTATTTGAGCAGCCACTAATATCAGCAAACACTTTAGCTATAGATTAAAAAAAAAACTTCAAAAACATCTTTACTCCTTTCTTATCCATTGTTTAATTTACATGAAATATAGTGACAGCTCTCACATGGTAAATTCAAGCATCTTGACAACACCACAGGTAAAACAATCATGCAGAAATATAAATTGACCACACAAATGGAGCTATGGCTATTCTCAACGTACACGTGTGGTAGAAATCTTGGTTTACTTCTTCAGGCAAATCTCTGATTCTAGAGAAAAGGAGAAGAGTAAATGGGAGTTGGTGGGATAGAGATAAGTTTCTTATTGATTGATTCATGCTTTAAAAAGCATATCAAATAAAAACCAACCATAGAAAACAAGGAGTGATTATTTAAAGGGAATGTACAAGTAAAAAACCATTTAATGCATTACAGTGATTTCTCAAGAATCTGATTCGCCTATTATTTTTCAGGAAATACACTTGTACAAAGAGAAATTAACTTCTTAATGTGGACAAATATGGGTAAACGTGGACAAATGCACCAAAAAGTTTGGTCAAGTAAAATTATGGAGAACCAGACTTATGCTATCATAGGCCGGCTATAAAATACATTTTAAATATATTCTGACCTGTTCTCAATGGACTCAAGAGGCTAAATTACATTACTAGGTAATTATGAACATTGATTCTCAAATTTTAATCTGGAAAATATATGCATTTATTAAATGGAAAGATTCCTCTGCCATATTTTCAAGAGGTCCTTTTTAGAAGCTGGATAAGATAAATACATCTTTCAAGATTAAAAAAAAAGTAATGCCCTGTAGAACCTCAGAATTCTCTCCATCCTGGGTGTGGCTTGAAAAAAAGAAAATAACAGCACAAGTTTACAAAAACATCTTAAATACATTGATTTAGCACCTATCGTCTGTCACTTTATTATCTCGACTCCGTGAGGTAGACAACATTTTACAGGAAAAGCAATGCCATCTCCATGAATCTTTACCCAATCCTTCATTTATTTGGGTCTAGTTATATTTTACCTGGTTTACCAGTTGCTGGTTATAATTCTAATTTGCCTGGTTTACTGGTTAATTTCCCCTAACCTTACCCTCTCCCTCTTATGAGCATTTCAAGGCAGGGAACTGAATCTTAATTGTCTTTGTACCCTAACATTCCAAGCGGCACACAGTGGGCCCTTAAGGTTGAATAAATAAAATAATTTGTCAAGTGCATTCAACGAGAGATGAGAATGGGGCTAAAATGCATGGATTCGGATTCTTTCCTCTTCCTGCTACATCACACTGCCTAAATTAAGCCTGGTCCAGCATTCCAAGGCCTCCATACCAAACTAGAAATTGCCACGAAAAAGAGCTGTGCCCAAAAGTTTGAATGTCCCTGCCTGAGACGAGTGCACTCAAAATAAATAATTATTTGATGGCTTTAAACACTTGACCAAGGAACAGTTCTTGATCTGTAATCAAAGAATTTAAGGCAGGACGGATCAAGCGGGGAGAGTTAAACTTCCGTTTAATTGGTTTGCTTACAATCATCGCTTTGAAAGAAAGGGCAACACCAAACACTCAAGACTGAAATGAATTACGACAGTGACTCTGAGAGGGAATCCCAAGGATTGAAAACGTGGAGACAAAGTAAAATATGCTAAATTGGGTCAGCGTCCTCCCCCGCAGCCCTCCCCCTACTCTCATTTGAAGCCTATCCCTCAGAATGTGATCGGGGCTCCTCCCTTTCTCACCACCTTCCCGCTTACCACGCCCACCCCCAAACACACACACTCTTCAGGGTGGTTATTATCAATACAGGGTTTTGTGAAAAAAAAGTTAAGTCTACGACTGCCTGGAACCTGTCACCAGCCTAAATGCTACCAATCGAAGTCTAACACTCGTCACCAGCCTCCGCCCCCATGAGAAGCGACAGGGCCGGTACTTAAAAAGAACATCTCTCCCTTTCCCTGTCCCACCCAAAGAGCAACTGCTGGTCCAGTGAGGAATTCTTAGGACTTGGGGAGTGCAATGCAAAGGTAGCAGTGGGAGAACCCCTGTCCCTCCGCCCAGAGTTTGGGATCGGGTAGCCGGTAACTGTCCTCATCACCTTTGAAGCATCAGCGACCATGGCCGCGAGGCGGATGGAGGTGGCCACAGCTTACCTGTGAGACCCCCTCCGCCTTCCTCCCCGTAGCCCCGACGCCGTTGCAGCACGAAGTAGTCGTTGGACCTTTCCATCAGCCACAGCTTCAGCGCATTTTTCAGGAGCACTTCCTCAGGCTTCAGCCACATCGCCAAGAACTTTATGCTGCCCGCGAGCAGCTCCCCAGATGTCCTCCTCACCTCACCCTCCACCCGTCTTTTCCCCTCTATTTCTCCCACTAAATCTTCAGGCAGCAGCAGCTCAGGCTCAGGTTTTCCACACTTCCCCCAACTCTCCCTTCTCTCCCACGTAGGCAGCAAGATTGCCAATTCCCTCCCACCGCGCTACCACCCGACTGGAAAATAGTCCCGTTTCTTCACCTCCTGGGAATTGTAGTTTTCTACCTGCTTTTATGTACTGAAGCTAGTGGAGGACAGGACTACATTTCCCACAATCCATTGGAGTGAGAACTGCGTGGGGGTGCTTTCAAAGTGGGTCCCGCAACCAGTTAAGTGTATTTTGCCTATATAAAGTTCGAAGCGGTTTTTGTTCAAATAAGCGAGCCCTAGGTATAAAAGTGTTGCTTCTTCTCGTCCTTTTACAGCCGAGGGTCTTAAACTGTAGCAAACAAAGTTTCTGGAATTTTGGAGTGATGATGAATGGCCATTTCTGGGATGCGGCAATAGCACCAAAAAACATTTAATGAGTTCTTTGTACTAAGATTTCGTGTATATTATCTCACGCAATCCTTACAGAAGTCTTATGAAGTAGATCTTATTCGCTATTTTGCGTATAAACAAAAGCGCAGACGGGTGAGTTGACTTATCCAAGGTCACAAGTGGAGTCTGATACCATTTCTTGTCTAATTCAAAACCTTCCTTAGATTAAGCTCTTTCTGGCCTTACAGGAAGAATATAAAATCTCCAGAAGGCACAGAATTTTTTTCCCTCTTTCTTTTCCCCCACCGCTGCACCAATCTGTTCAACTACTGTAATCAACCACAGAATGTTTTGTCTGACTTTCCTTTTTAGTATCTAAACAGTTTATGAACATTTTTTTCCTTAATCTCTTATAAGAAAAAAAGAATCCCTTTAAGGGCAGCCTTCACCTCTTTGTACCTTAGCAGTGATACACAGCTGCTTAAACAGTAAGGTGAATGAAGTCAGTGATTTGCATGACACTGCAGTAAGGAATTATTTGAGAGCTGTTTTTATTTATTGTGATAACTAAACCCACCAAAATTAAAGAGTGCACCAAAAGCTACAACAGGTTTATAATGTAGGAATTGGGAGTCAATGTTCTCTGCCTCCAGTGCCTTTAGAATAGGCTTTCAGAAATTTCTATTCCCAGTAGGCAGGGACTACAGCCCTATCTCAGCTTTGAAGAAGTTACAGAAGACAGACCTTCATCCCTCAACATCTCTTTAAGAATGAGGGGTTAAAATCTCTGATGGGGGGGAGGATAATGTAAGGAGGAGGCAAGAGAATTAAAATGTTAATAAAGCCACAATCAGAGACTGCAATATGCAGATCAGCCCTGCAGCCAGGCCAGGACACCTACAGAACAAAGGAAGATTTCTACTGGGATTGCTAACAGTCCATTTTCCACACCTGTTTAGGGGAAACAGGAACCAAGAGTCATTTCCTATGGCTAAAACCATGGGGAAACCTGTGGATTAAAGGCTAGAAACTGCCAGCAGACCTTTCACTCTACATATTCTTACCTTTTCACAGCTACATACCCTTCCCCTTCCTCACTGTATGTCCATATCAAAAGAAATGGGTTAACAAAGTCTTTTAAACTGTAACTCACAGGTCCTGAAGAATGATATATAAGCTAATTCCCCACTCAGTCCCTACTCGCTGCCTTTCCATCTCCCTCTCAGTGCCTTTACTGTCTCTCTCACTGTCCCTCTCGCTCTCTGCCTCTGAGAGACCACAGTTTGTCTGTGGAGTATTGCCTCTTTTTTTAGTAAACTTTCCTTTTGACTCTAACTTTGGCATGTGTGTTGACTTCTTTCTACACTCCCCACCAAAGGATCCTCTTCTCTTTGTGCAGGGCTTGGTCTCTCCACCACTCAGGGAAATTGCCCTGTCCTGAATCAATTGTGATAACTAAACACATCAAAATTTAAGAGCGCACCAAAAGTAAAAACAAGGAAGGAATTAGTAGTTAATGTACAGTAAACAAGGGTCTCTTGGCGAGCCATTTTGAAAATGAAGCCTCAAGGCCATTTGGCTAAAAAAAAAATGGGTGGGGCACACCCAAATGCCAAGTCCTGGAGCCAAAGAATTCTGCCTTGCAGCAGCGTTTCTGACTTATCTCTCTCAAGATGTGGGCCATCTTAAGACAGGAGACATGTGTTAAAAGCAGAGAATTTTCCTGGGGGTGAGGAAAAGGTCAATTTGTGATTCTAAAAGATAGTAAGTAGGCCCAAGGAGGCTTTCTGGGGAGGATAGGAAGAGACAATCTTTCCAGAGCCTAAACTGCAAAGTATACCTGGGAAAAATCTTCCCAATTTGGATATGTATTAAGGAAGGTAATTTTTTTTTTTTGGCTGGTGAAAGATCGGTCGGTAAATGTAGCAAATGTAGAGAGATGTAAGGTGTCCTTTCTTTTTCACCTTTCTTTCTCTTTTTTATTTCCTTCCTCATCAAACCACATTCTTTTCCAATGCCCTTAAGGTTAGAGCTGTGGCAAAGACTCTGCAGAACTGGATGGTTCCTCTGCCTCTTTACTGGCAGCTCCACCTACATGCCCACATGCTCCCTGTTGTAGAATCAGATCCACTTTTGGCTTAGCAGGGTCATTTAGAGACCTTTCTTTTAGTAAACATTCCACCGATTATGCAAAGAAATGTTTTTTGAAATTAAATTACTCTTATAGATTTTGGCTTGATCATAAACTATATTTTAAATTTTTGCAAATTATTTTTCTAAAAGTGTCCTAAAAACAGAGCATTGCCACTCTATTCAATATTCAATTATGTTATGTTAATGTAAATTATTTTTAGGGAAGGACTGGAATTACAAACTGCTTTGAATAGCATTGATGGTACTGTACTGGAGAGAGAGAGAGAGAGAGAGAGAGAGAGAGAGAGAGAGAGATACACACATACATACACATATATGGAGGGAGGGAAGAGGGAGAATCAATTCTCATTAATAAGCTTATACATCCTAACTTTACAGAAGAACATGAGGCTCAAAGAAGTTAAGTAACTTGCCTAAGATCACATAGCTAAATAAATAGCAGAGCTGGGATTTGAACCTAGGTTTGTTTGACTACCAACTATGACACTATATTACTTAGGCATATGGTTTGTTAATACCTCGAATACAACATGTCCAAAGATTTATTTCCTCAGTATCCCCTCTGCCCAAGGTTGTTTCTCCTACTATGTTCTCATAGTGCACTGTTTACCAAGATGCTCAAGCTAAGAACCTTGGAATAATCTTAAACTTCTTACTCCTACCACCTCTACTGCCACACACACCTCTTTAATTCTTTTTCAAAAGTCCATCCCATTCTCCTATTATCACTTCAGATTAGCCCCACTTAATTTTCCTGCTATACTATTATATTAGCTTCCCAACTCATCAGTGTGCTTCCATTCTTATTTTCTGATTTATCTAAGTCACATATATATGGACACAATGTTATAACCATGCAGAGATGAATAACACATTTATTCAGAGGTCAGTCTTTCAGCCGACCCAGGCCTCTAAATCATAATAACCTAACACCTATGTTAAAAGGTAATAGAAAACCCCAAATAGCAATTCCAAATTCTGTGCCATTGAAACGCTGAGGATGTCTCTCAAGATTTTACTGGCTTATTTGAAATGAATTTCACAAGCTTAGCTGATGATTTACCGTCTACAGAATGTTTAGAAGCAGAAAGATTCAAAACAGGAGGAGCACTGCTAGAGGAGAGCCATTTAAGGCTTTGCTACTCAAAACATGGACCCTGGACCAGCAATACCTGCATCACCTAGGAGCTTGGTAGAAATTCAGAATCTCAGACCCCATGCTAGGCCTGCTGAATCAGACTGTGCATTTTAACAAGATCTTCAGGTAATATGTGTGCACATTAAAATTGTAGATGCACTAATTTAAAGCAACTTAGATATTTGAAAATCAAACTGTACAGCAAATTGGAGGCGGTTATTCATGTTTCCATTAAGACCTACACCTTTTAAGAATAAGTTCTGTTAATGAATTTCAGGTGTCTGAATTACTTTTTTAAAGAGAAGTTTATATCAGAATATATCCATTAAAATTTTTAAGGCAGTGGTTGAGAACTGAAACGGCAGTTGGAGGAGAAATTGCCACTATCTCTGCTAAACCCTATTTAAATGTACTATACTCTCTAAACATTAAAATCTAGGTATGTTCACAAGTGTCTCACATTCATGATATCATGTTTCTGTAGACAAAAAGAACTAGAGGGTATATTTTTTCAAATTTTCCACTGAATTAGCTCTAAGGTAGAGGACAATGAACATTTATCTCTGGAGGGCAAAGGCCCACTATAATCACGAATTTTCTTTTAAGTCTCATGTAGTATGTAAACCTAAATTTCACATTGGTTATGTTTTGAAATATTTTAAATATCCACTCCAAACAGAAGAGGTGATGAGTAAGGTAACTCAAAATTTGTTATAGTCTATAAAATTCTTCCAGATCTTATAGAACTTAAAATATTTAGTAAATGAACGAAAAGTAGATATAGAGGGGTTGGGGAGGAATGTTCCTAGCATTACAATTGTTATCTTTAAATGTATTTTTACTGATTTACCTGGGAACCATGTATATTCCTATTTATAAGATACTACAACCTGACCTGCTTAACTTACGAATGAACTCTCAGAAAACTCCTCTTTCTTAAGTTAGAGACTCTCTATACATACAAATACACCTACTGCCACTTAAGGGAATCAGCTTGTATTTGATTATTATGTGAGAATAATAGAGTCTGCTGTTCAAACTATTTTATTATCAAAAATAATAGCTGAAAGAAATTTCACACAAGTCACATGGAATTCCTCTCCTTTGCATATGATATACCCAAGAGAATCAAAAACATATACAAAGACTCGTGTATGAATGTGAAAAGCACCACTATCCATAAAGGCCAAAAGGTGGAAACGACCTAAGTGTTCATTAAGTGATGAATGGATATCCAAAGGTGGAATATCCATACAATGGGATATATTACTGAGCATTGAAAAGGAACAGAGTACTGATGCACACTTCAACATGGATGAATCTTCAAAGTATTAAGCTAAGTGAAAGAGGTCAGTCAGAAAGGACCACATATTGTATAATTCCATTTATATAAAATGCCCAGTATTGGCAAATCTACAGAGCCAGAAAGCAGATTAGTGGTTGCCTAGGGCTGGGAATAGGAGCAGAAATTGACCGCAAATGGATTATGAGGGAACATTTTTGGGTGATAAAATGTTCTAAAACTGGATTGCAGTGAAGTTGCACAACTCTATATATTTGCTAAACATCACAGAACTGTACATTTAATTTTTTAAATTAAAATGATTGGGGTGACATTGGTTAATAAAATCATGACAAAAGAACTGTACATTTGCAATGGGTGAATTTTGGGAATGTAAATTATACTTCAATAGTGTTAAAATTCAAAAAATTATAAAGCCCCCCCAAAAAAAGAACCCCCATACAAGTTGAAATAAGTAACCCTCTAAGAATATAGGTCAAGTTTATTGTATGGCACACATATACCTGGCATATTGCCACATAAGACATATGTGTACGTTGGTTTGATAATCATGGTTCTGAGGTGTTCCAAGCATCTGTTTACTCTTAACATGTTTGACAAAAGAAAAAGATGCACTTAACTTATTAACAGCTTCTCAATAATCATACTGCCAAAGAGAAGGCAGAAAGAAAAGAAAACTTTAAAGTAATAAAATGACCTTAAGTCTTGAGTAGTATAAAGATAGACTGGCATCAGGTCTTTTTCTAACCTTATATTACCAGTGGTTAACCATATTATTTACCTTGCTGAACTTTTAAAATAATTCATGGTAGGTGTAGTTATATTACAATGGTAGCAGTTTCTATGTAATGAAATATGTAAATGTACACCGTACTAAAGTTTTAGTTTTTATTGATCAGATATATCAATTACCATTTATAGCCAACCATTTTTTCCTTCCGAATCTAAGCATATATGAAAAGTTAGTATATGATTACTAAACATCACACACAAACTTTTGTTGGAATATTTTATTTACATTTTATACTTAAAGAGAATCAATACAAATCAGGGCATATTTACAGCATTTCAAATCAGTGTACAAGAATGCAATGGTTTCATCCATTCTACATTTAGCAAACAAAAATACATGTCTGTTCTGCTTTGGCCTAACTTCTGCTAGAATCTGCACTGGAAACAAAAGTCTAAAACCAAAGATGAGCCACATAGAATACAAATAAAGTGCATTTTAAAATAGCTCTATTTAACTTTGGTGGATGAAGCTTCAAACTTTATATTAAGGCACCTGGAATTCTCTCCCTCCCTATTCTTTTTCAAACACACAAAAGAATTCATTCACGAAATTTATAGCTACATGGACAGAATTTTAGTTTACCTAATGTCATTTTAGCCCATTTAGGTAAAATGTAAACTCAATTTTCAAAGTCAACATTATTTAGAAAATATTTTCTACAGAATAATTTCTGTAAACTAATTCATACACAAAGATCAATTACCAATTTTTGTATCACTTATCATTTTCAAGTAGTATGATAATTTATATACTCTGCTTTTGAAAATCTCATAAATAAAGTTCGAGAAATAGTTATAAAGTATGTTTTGTAAGGAAACTTTTTGTGTATAATCTTGTGTCAAATTGGTGTCATTAATATATCAATTAATCCAGTCCAGTCTCTGACAAACTATGCTTGACACTTACATGAAGTACATTTAGCCTAATTTTAAAAAAGAAATAATTAAAATGAGTAGATTGCTTTAATCTTATTTTATCAACTTAATGTAGCTTAAATAGACATTTCATGGAGTAGTGACTTAAGTTTGCATTGCTTTTTACAATACAATTCCAGATCAATATAAGCACCTGGAGAAAAACCCTGACACATATAGCCCAAGCTAAAGTAGTAGTATTTTTAATTAAGATATTATCATAAAATAGTGATTACAGCTACTTCACATTTTAAAAGCAATATGTTTTTATAAGAAAATTGTTATAAATGAAAAACATGACTACTTGAAGACAGTTTTAAATGTTTAAAAATCTTGCTATCACTATTAAGGGGAAACTTGCCTATGAAAAACATTATAATGAGTTCGTGGAAAAAAGTTAATAGGTTAACTATTTTAAGCCATTTAACTATAGCATAATATTAGTCATCTCAGAAGCACTTTATCATTCTAACTTTTATTAAGCTCATCCAGTTCATTAATAGTAAACTAGGCCCTGATTGGTAGTCTGTTATTACTAAATGTTCAAATTTTCTATTAACATAGATTTCATTATTTAATTTCTCGAACAGCAGTCTCTTGATTAGGAGTTTCATCTTCTTCAAAGGTTGGGTTGTCAACATGAGGAACAACATCCACTGCTATGGAACTTGCTTCATGGTTTACCAGCTGCAGATTTTCATCTTTAGAAAGAAATAGCAATTTTAGGGTGATTTTATCCTTCTCTTCTTTCAGATAATATTTGACACATCTAAGAAGCATTTCTTGTCTAATTCCATCATACTCTAATTATTACATTCATTCCCTGATCCTTGAATAATTATATGATTTATGTTATGTCTTACATGAAGCACATATGGCATTATATTGATTTACAATTATATTTCTTCACTAACATGTGTGCTTAATTCTACCTAGATTATAGTCTCCTTAAGACCAAAGTTATGTCTCTCCTTCTCTATCCTAAATATAAAAGTTCTTAAACCTAGCTTTGTATTTCAATTTTTAAAAATTACTTATGCTTTTCAAATGCATAGACAGACAAAACAAACAAACAAACAAACAAACAAACACAAACAACCAGGAATTTGGGAGAGTGCCTAGAATGGAATACAAATGGTGACAAATGAACATAATTATATTACAGATGACATATATATAACCATCCTTAAGAGAGTGGGGAAGAAAAGAACTAACTTAAGTAACTTTGGAAAACAATATTTTGGCTATATCCCATAAGGCTAAGAAAAAAAGAACTGTACACTAGTTACTGAAATTGTTTTTCACAGGGCTGTGAGTTAGCAATGTTTAAATTATTTTATGTGTGTTCTAGGATTGAACAAATAAGTAAATATATTGTAGAAAATGAGAGCCGGGTTTTTCACTGTAAGAGAAAGAAAATACAAATAACGAAAGGGGAAGGCTAGAATAAACTCTGTGGTATTAGATTGGAATTGGATGTATCAGTACAAATTCACTTTTTTTCAGATGGTAGACAGACAGACAGACACCCCAATAGCAATGAGCACATCTAGTGCCCAGATCTTGGATTTGAAATACTGTTCTACAATAAAAGCTCCTTTGAAGAAATGTTTGATTCTAGGGCTAGGGCAAGGAGAGTACAAGATCAACCTAGATTCTAGCCTAGGGACAAGCAACTACAGCCTGTAAGTAAAACCCATAGCTAAGGGTGCTTTCTATATTTTTAAAAAGTTGTAAGACAAACAAACAAACAAAATACAATAGAGACTTATGACCTTCAGAGCCTAAACTATTTACTATCCAGCCCTTTACAGAAAATGTTTGCCAATCCCTGGCCTAGAACATCTTGTGGTGCCAGAAAGTAAGGAAGGGCTCAAAAAAAAATGATGGGACCTATTGAAAGAAAATGGAAACCAATTTGAGAGAATTTTCGATAACCAAATCTAGGACAATCTAAGCAATGAATAAATCATGAGAGTTATAGTATAGAATAAAATAACTATCTATGAGTCCATATTATCATAAATAAATAATTGAATAAATAAATGGGAAAAAAGGATAGTTCTTCCTTAAAATAAAAGCTTAGTTAATATAGAAAGAAGGATGGGAATAAAAAATAACCATTGGCACACACTTCATAATAATTATTGCAACAAAGAAGCACCAGTAATTGCTAAAATTAGTGGTAAAGGTATAATGAGAAACAGGATATTAGCATAGTCTCTTAGTGCCTCTCTTTAAGGTAATTAATAATTATAACAGTAAAAATAGTAACTTTAAAAGGAGAATCTTGGTAGACACCATCTTAACCAAATGAGCAAAGCTAAAATCATCATTGCATGTCTCATTGCATATCATTGCATGTCTCATTGCATGATATGAGGTAGAGAAGGGCACATCATTTCTGTAGTATTTTTTCCTAAAATAGAAAAGGATAATGAATTTAATCATTGGGAAACAGCAGACAAGCCAAATTGAAGGGCATTCTACAAAATAACTGACCAGTAGTCTTCAAAAGTGTCAAGGTCATGAAAGACAAGGACTAAGGAATAGTCAAAGATTGGAAACTAAGAAGATATTACAATTAAATACAGTGTGGACCTCTCAAAAATTGGGTACAGAAGGAACACAACCAAACATAATAAGGGCCACATATGACTAATCCACAGCTAATCTCTTGCTCAATGATGAAAAGCTGCAAGCGTTTCCTCTAAAATCTAAAACAAGGCAAGGGTAACCACTCTCACCATTCCTATGCAACATACTATTAGAAGTCATAGCCAGAGGAATTAGTTAAGAAAAACAAATAAAAGCCCTCAAAATCAAAAAAGAAGTAAAAGTGTCTCTGTATTCAGATGACATGACCTTGTATAGAGAAAATGCTAAAGACTCCACCAAAATACTATTAGAACTAATAAATAAATTCAGTAAAGTTGCAGGATACAAAATCAACATACAAAAATCAGTTGCAATTCTATACACTAACAATGAAATATCAAAAAGAGATATAAAATTCCATTTACAATAGTATCAAAAATAACAAAATACTTATAATTTTAAAAGTAGATGAAAAACCTGTACTATAAAAACTATATGACAGTGATGAACATCATTAGAGACACAAATAAAGGGAAAGATCCCATGTTCATGGAACAAAACAATCATTATTATTTAAATGTCTATACTACCCAATGCCGTCTATAGATTTAACACAATCTCTACCAAAATTCCAATAGCATTTTTCAGAGAAGTAGAAAAAAACCACCAATCCTAAAATTCATATGGAACCATAAAAGACCCAGATAGCCAAAGCAATCTTAAGAAAAAGAATGAAGTAGGAGGTATCATACTTCCTAATTTCAAACTATACTACAAAGCAATAGTAATCAAAATAGTATGGTATTGACATAAAAAGACACATAAATCCATGAAACAGAATTGAGAGATCAGACATAAACCCATGCATATGCAGTGAACTATTTGACAAGAGAACCAAGAACACTCGATGGGAAAAGATAGTCTTTTCAATAAATGATATTGAGTAAACTGGATATTCACATGCAATAGAATGAAACTGGATCCCTACCTTACAGCACTCACAAAATGAACTTGAAATGGATTAAGGACTTAAACATAAGAACTGAAACCATTAAATTCCTAGAAGAAAACAGGGAAAAAGCTCATTGACAACGGTCTTGGCAACATTTGGCGGGGGTTGGGGGTTGGGGTGGGATATGACACCAAAAGCACCAGCAACAAAACCAAAAATCAACAAGTGGGACTATATCAAACTAGAAAGCTTCTGCACAGCAAAAGAAATAATCAACAGAATGAAGAGGCAACTTACAGAATGGGAGATAATATTTGCAAACCATTTATTAGATAAGGGGATGATATCCAAAAAATATAAGGAACTCATACAACTCAATAGCAACAAAACAAGACAAAATGAAAAAAAAAAAAAAACCTAATTTTTAAAAGGGCAGAGGAAATGGATATTTTTTCCAAAGAATATGTACAACTGGCCAACAGTTACATGAAAAGATGCTTAACATCACTAATCATCAGAAAAATGAAAACCAAAACCAAAATACGATATTACCTCACACTTGTTAGAATAGCTATTATCAAAAAGAGGTGAGTGTTGACAAAGATATAGTATAAAGAAAAACTCAGTGCCTGTTGATAGGAATGTAAACTGGGATCGCCACTATGGAAAACAGTATGGAGATTCTTCAAAATATTAAAAAATAGAACTACCATACGATCCAGCAATCTCACTTCTGGGTATATATCTGAAGGAAGTTAAATCACTATTTTGAAGAATGATCTGTATCTCCATGATCACTGCAGCACTATTCTCAATAGCCAAGACATGGAAACAACCTAAATGTTCACTGACAGAGGAATGGGTAAAGAAAATGTGATTACATATACACAGAGTATTATTCAGCCATGAGAAATAAGAAAATCTTGCCATTTGCAACAGCATGGATGGACCCTGAAGGCACTGTGCTAAATGAAATAGGTTGGAGAAAGAAAATACAATACGATCTCACTTATGTGTCAAATCTAAAATAAAAAAAATATAGCCAAACTCATAGAAACAGAGAGTAAGATGGTGGTTGCCAGAGTATAAGGGTAGGGGAAATGGGGAAATGTTGGTCAAAAGGTACAAACTCCCAGTTATAAGATGAATAAGTGCTGGAGATCTGATGTACAGCATGGAGACTATAGTTAACATTGTATTATATACTTGAAATTTGCTAAGAGAGTGGATATTAAATATTTATGTGAGATGATGGTTTTATTAACTAACATTAATGTGGTAATCATTTTGCAATATATATATACATATATATATATATATATATATATATATATGTATGTATGTATCAAATTATCATGTTGTACACCTTAAACTTACACAATGTTATATGTCAAGTATGTATATCTCGATAAAGCCGGGGGGAAAAAAAGAAAAAGGCACAGAAAAAAAGGACATTAGTGGATCAATTGGTGAAATTTGAGTAACAACTGTAGTTTAGTTAATATTTTATCAGTTAACTTCCTGTTTTTAATAATTTATTTATTTTTATGGTGACACTGGTTAACAGAATCCAATAAATTTCAGCTGTACACTTTAACAATAGGGTATATATACGTTTACACTGTGTGTTCCTCTCCCATAGTTAGATTTCTCTCTCTCACCACAATTTCCTGGTTTTGATCATTGTATAGAGTTATATAAGATGTTAAAATTTGGAAAAGTTGGGTGACAGGCATTGTTTGTATTATTTTTGAAACTTTTTTCAGTCAGCCTGAAATTTTTGAAATTAAATAAAATTAATAAAACTTTAAAAACCAGTTCTTGGTCCCTACACCTCACAGATTCTGATTTAACAATTCTGGGGTAGAGCCCTGGCATCAGTAACGATTAAAGTTTTATTGGGTGATTCTGATGTGCAGCCAGAGTTAAGAAATAAGGCCCTTATTCAGTGGTTCTCAAAGTGTGGTCCCTGAACCAGCAGCATCAGTATCTCCTGGGAACTTATTAGAAATGTGGATTCCCAGGCTCCAGCCCAGACAGAAATTGGTGGTAGCCCCACTGTTTTACCAAGCCCCCCCTCATGTGACTCGATGTATGATTAAGTTTGAAAAAACAGTGCTGTAATACAATTTATCACAGTGATAAGACACACTGATATGAACTAATCAACTATGTTTACAAAGTTATTTAAATCAACTATTGCCATAATAATCAATGTTTAATGGCGAAGATGCCCAAACTAGTAATACATAATCACAGATAAATCTATTCTAGGTGGTCATTCATTCAACACTGATTTGAGTGTGTATTATGTGGTAGGCTGTATCAGGTGCTAGATACACAAGAGTGAGTAATAAGATACTACTCTTACCCAAAGAAACTTTTAAAAGTTTGAATACAATTTAGTGCATCAAGTACAATGACAGAAGTTCTACGGAAGCAGACAGTAGGGCCACACATGCAAGTCAAGAGAGGCTTCGTAAAGCAGGTTAAGTTTTAAAGAAAGAATAGGAGTTAGAATGGGCTTCCCTAATTTCTTGGGGGGAAGAAGAGTGGAAGGAATGAGCAGAGAGAAGACAGTGGCTCAAACTATGACCATGGAATTATAAGTTGGAAATGAAAGGGTGGATTAGAGATAAAGGATATTGAATCAATAGGAAAGGGGAGAAGGAAGAATCAAGAATCTCCCTAATTTCTGGTTTGAGGTACTTGTGTGCACATTAGTACTATTCATCCAGATAAAGAATACAGGAGGAGGAACATAGGTCATCATTTCATTTGCTTCTCAAATTCTCTGCAAAAACGGTTCTACTTAACACCCTTTCCCACAAAGAAGAACGAACAAAAAAATAGGTTGGCACTTTTTCTTAACGAGCCTAGCAATAAACTGAATTATCTTGTACACTATCCTTTATCTTCACTGAATTCTATTACCACACAGTTATGGGAACAAAATTTCATCTGGGGCAAACAGACAATGACTCTCTATTATAGGTAGAATAATTCAGAGATGACTAAGATTCTTATGATGACTTTATACCCTACAATATGTCTGAAGATTAGATTACTTGCAATATGAGGGTTACAATTGCATGATAGTATTCTTCATGACATCTTAAGAACTGGTATTACATGGCACTGATAAGCCTACAGAGGACAAAGGTTTATGTCATAGGAAACTGATATGTGACATCTTGCAAGTCATCTTGACATTTAGTTTTTCTTCTACTTGTATGTCAGAAAGGTTATCTCAAAATGAGGACTGAGAAAAAAATGTTCGAACCATCAAAAACCATGAAAAAGATGGAAATTAAAGAAAGGGAACATAATTTGTTATGAGTTTTCTCTTTCTAAGAAAAAAAGTAAACAGAATTCGCTATAATTTCTTTATTGCCATAATAGTACTAAGCTGTATTACTGATTCACATGAATTCTGAAAAATAATATATAGTAGTCCTCCCTTAACTGCAGGGTATACACTCCAAGACCCCCAGTGGATGCCTGAAATTGTGGATAATACTGAACCCTACATATATTATATTTTTTTCCTACACATACATATATATCCATGATAAAGTTTCATTAATAAATTAGGCATAGTAGAGATTAACAACAACTAAGAATAAGACTTTATAAAATATACTGTAATAAAAGTCAGGTGAATGTGGTCTCTCAAAATATCTACTGTACTGTCCTCACCCTTCTTGTAATGATGTGAGATATGATCAGATGAAGTGAGGTGAATGATATAGACATTGTGACATAGTATTAGGCTACTATAAGGGTTACTTAACATAAGCACTCACTCTGTAATACCATGGCAATCATCTGATAACTGAGGTTGCTACTAAGTAACCAATGGGTGGGGAACATGTGCAGCATGAGATTTCATCCTGCTACTCAGAACAGCACACAGTTCAAAACTTATGAATTGTTTATTTCTGGAATTTTCCATTTAATATTTTCACATGGTGGCAACTGAAACCATGGAAAGTGAAACCAAGGATAAGGGGGCACTACTGTATTCAATTTCAGTTTGCAAGTTTTGTTCATTTCATGGTAAATAATCAACAGGTGGCAGCACACACCATTCTTAAAGTTTTGATCTGTGCAAACGATGGGTTCCTAAGTTGTGTATAAATCAAGCTTTTGTAAATCAAATTCTACCTCATCATTTCAGAACTCCTTTATCTTAATTTCTGATTGATCTGCAAAACACAATGGCTTCTAAAGTTTAAAGTTACTCCTTAGACTCTGTAAGTTAATAAGCCAGCAATTAAATGCATCAGAGAGAAACTTTTCAATAAATCGTTTTCTTCTGTGAATAATCCCCACTCCTGATGCATTTCATCTATTTCAGGTACATTTGAATACATGTATATTAAGTTAAGGTAAGGGTACATCCTGTATTGCATTGCTGTTCATAGAAAAAATCTGAAATATGTTAATGGGTGAATGGAACAAATTCTAAAAAGCAGAAACATGATCCACAATGGATCATTTGTGGGACACTTGAACCTCAGCATGGTGCTTACTTGCTGACTGCATGTGTTCCTCCAAAGGTGGTTCATCTGCTCCTTGAACTGAAGCATATCCAGAAGATGCAGTCTCACTGCGATTATCCTCTTCATGAGGTGAGGCACTATTGGATGTTTCATTGGATACAGGGATTTGTATAGACACTGATCCATCTTCAACATCCACCTTTGGAAAGCATTTGAACAAATTAAAAGACTCTCAGGGTACATGCTTTTCCTTGATATGTGATTACAAACTTTCTTCATAGGTGATTTATTACAGTAATGTTTTTAACCTTTTAAACCTATAATCCCTTTTGATAATCACAAAAACTCTTGTTGGTCCCAGCCAGAGCAGTTAAAGAAACTGGGTCCATGAGTGGGGCACAAGATGTTACAAGCAGACTGTCATTATATCTGACATGTTCATCTGGACGATCCCAGCACTTCATAATATAATGCCTGGTAAAAGGTAGGCAATCAAAAAATATATATATATCATGCTGTTCCCTAGGAGAATTGAAAACCACTATCTTCTACATTTCTCCTCAAATCAGGAAGATTTTGTTGAGCTTAACTTTCTGTTGCACACATTGTGAAAGACGTATTTTTTTTTCATTTACCAAATATAATTTTTTAATTTTTACTTTTTGATTAGAGTTGACATTCGATATTATTTTTATTAGTTTCAGGTGTAAAATATAGTGGTTGTTTATTATACTTTCTGAAATTATACATGTTATTTAACTACAAATTTGGTTGCTATGCAATAGTAAGAGAGTAAAAACCAACCAGGATGGTGTATCAGAAGCCAGTTGGTAGGTTATATGGTCATTACTTCAAATTCTGACCCAAAAAAGTATATTTGAGGAAGGAGAGGAAGAAGGAAAATGGAAGTGGTCCAACATGGCACCTCACTGTCACTATGACGTAAATATGTCCACTTTGTGGTTAAACTGTAAGTCTAATACATTGCATAGCTAAAAAATAAAGTTTTTATTTTCCCAAAGGCCCAATGCTTGAGCTCCTTCATATAAATCATTTCGCAATATTTACCTCAATTCCTAAAGCTTTGAGAATGTCACATTTGCACATGGGCAAGTCCTATGTTCTAACAGCCATGGGTCAACACATGTCTTATGGAAAATATGGCTAAGGAAGAAAAAACACAATTTAGTTAGCAACTGTGAAGTAACAACAGCACTTTGCTTAATACACTAACAGGTTACCCTGTAATTTCACTTAGTCTTTTAACAGATGCTTTTTTTATATACACTATTACAGCATAAATACTAAGAAGGAGACACAGAAGCAAAATTTAGAAATTTCGTAATACGATATTTTTAAATATAAAAGTCTTATTTACTCTACCTTCAAAAGAAATAGTCTCGGTACTAATTACTTAAAAAATGGCTAAGATGCTATCTGACCTAAGAATTTTTTTCAGTATTTCAGATCTTAATAATCTCATCATTTCCTAACTGTAAAATGCAACAGTTACTCATTTGCAATAGTATAGTATAATATAGTATTAAGTAAAACATAGTGCTCGATACATTCCAAGAGTACCACTATTTAATAGCTAAAAGAAAGAATGTTAAGAACAACTTTCAGAGAAATATAATAAAAAAGAAAAGAATGAAGACTTCCAAATCGGTGAAAATAAGTTGATTTTTTTTCTTAATAAATTGTTAGAAAAAATTGAAATTAAACAACCCTGATATGTATAAGCATATAAATTATATATATGTAAAACTGTAGTGCTGATTAGGTTCTCCGTTTTATATGGAACTAGTTTCCAAATTGTACGATATTATGGAAACTTTATAATTAGCCTTATACTAATTTTAATGATATTGAAAAAATAAAGTATTCTCCTATATTTAAATGAAAAGAAAAAATACTTTATTTACATCAATTTAGAAACATTCAAAATAGTTTCCCCATTTCAATAATTTTTTGTAAATCAGCTGTTTTATTGATGATATAAAAGAAAATCAAACTTACTTGCAGGTTAAGATGCGTACCAAATCATTTGGTTTATACAGTTCAATACACACAGCACAGCTATCTCCATCTGGGCCAATTTCCTATGAGCAAATAGTTATTGTTACTCTGATGGATAAGAAAAAATGCATTAAACTACAGAGCAAGGTCAGAATATACATGTATTTAAATTACATAAATTCCTATAGAAGGAAATCATTCATTAACCTAAATGACCTGATTTCAATAAGCAATTTAAAATTATTTAGATTAATTGGAATCTGAAAAAAAAATCAAACTTATAGAAACAGAGTAGAAAAGTGGTTGCCAGGGCTGTAGGTGGAGGAAATAGGAAATAAGTTGGTAAAAGGTTATAAACGTTCCAGCTATAAGATGAAAAACGTCTAAGGATCTACTGTAAAACATAAATAAAATTAGACTTAAAAAAAAGGTAAAACAATAAAGTCACACCAAAAGGGGCACAGCACAAAGAGAACATGGAATATTGATTTAAAACTGTTTTTTCTGGTTTTAAAATGTAACAAAACTGCCATTTGTATGCCACATTCTATAGCTATAATTTCCCATTCGAAAAAATTAAGATATAATTCACATACAGTAAAATTCACTCTTTTCAATATACAGTTTTGCAAGTTTAGACACAACATTGCAGTCACATTAATATCCACCACAATCAAGATACAGTTCTATTACTCACGCCAATTAAATTCCTCTTACCACTTTATAGCATTAACCCCACTTTCACTACCCACTCTCTAGCAACTACTGTTCTTTTCTCAATTCCGGACAGTTTTTGACTTTTCCAGAATATCATATAAATGGAATGGGCATTACCTAGCCTTTAAGTCTGCTTAACATAACGCATTTGAAATTCATTCATGTTGTGATCTCAACCCCTTTATATTGCTAAACAGTATTCCATGATATAAATGTACCACAGTTGTTTATCCATTCATCAATTGAAGGACATTTGTGTTCTTGTTAGTTTTTGGTAATTATGAATAAAACTGAAACAATTGTGTACAAGTTTTTATCGTGAACATTGTGTGTGTGTGTGTGTGTGTTTTTCCTCTAGGGTAAACTACTACTAGAGATTGCTGGGTTCTTTGGAAAGTGTATGTTTGACTTCATAAAGAACTGCCAACTGTCTTCCAGACTGGCTGTACACTGTATCTTACCAGCAATGTTTATGAGAAATTCCAGGTGTCCACATCTGGCCAGCTCTTGATATTGTCAGTTGTATCAGCTTTAGGCATTCAAGGAATGTGCTGTGGTATCTCATTGTGGTTTTTATTTGCATTTCCCCAATGACTAATGGTGTGAGCATCATTTTATGTGTTTTCATCCATATATATTCCTTTTGTGAAATGTCTGTTGTTTGCCCATTTTTCACTATGGGTTACTTACAACTGTTGAGTTTTAAGGGTTCTATATATTCTGGATACAGCTCTTTATCAGATATGGGGTTTGAAAATATATTCTCTCAGTCAGTCACTTGTCTTTCAAGAGAGCAAAAATCTTAATTGTAACAAAGTTAAATGCCTCATTTTTTTCTTTATGATGGACATTTCTATGTCATATCTAAGTAACTTTGCCTAACTCAAGTCATGGAGATATTTTTCTCCAAATTTTTCTACTAAAATTTTTATAATTCTAGGTTTTTATATTTTAGGTTTGTGATGAATTTTGAATTTTTTTTTTTACAAATGGTATAAAGTATGAATTGAGGTTCATTTTTTTTGCATGTATCTCTCCAATTATTGCACATTAACAGTCAACAATTGGCTATACTTTCTTCATTGAATTGCCTTTATATTTTTTAAAATTTATTTATTTTATATTTTTATTAGTTTCAAGTGTACATTACATTGGTTACACATCTATATAGCTCATAAAACGATACCCCATTGCACCCACTCTCCCCTGTCCATCCACCTAGCCAATGTATTAATGCTAAACTGCATTTTCTATGCCGTGCTCCTCATTCCCGCAACATCTATCAGCTCCAATACCGCAATATCTTGACTACTGTAGCTTTTAAAATAATCCTACAAGTCAAGTAATGTGAGTCATACAAATTGTCTTCATCAAAAGTATTTTGGATATTCTACTTCTTTTGTTTTTCCTTATAAACTTAGAATCAACTTGTCAATTTTTACAAAAGATCCCACTAGAATATTTTTTTTTGACACTGAATCTATATGTTAATTAGGAAGGAATTGATATTTTTGACAACAGAGAGTCTTCTGATTCATGCACACAGTATAGCTCTCCACCTTATTTAGGTCTTCTTTCTTTTTTTTCCTTTGGTGTTTCACAGTTTTCAGCATATAGGTCTTGAATATATTTTGTAATATTTATACCTAAGTATTTAATGGTTTTGGTGCTTTTATAAAGAGATTTTTTTTATTTCAATAAGTTCCATGGATGTTTTTTGATACATGTTTTACACATGGATGGTAATTTTCAAACTATCCTAAATCTGAACATGGATGTTCAAATAAAGCAATACTGAAGCACTGTATTAGTTTCCTGTTGTTGCTGTAACAAAATAACCATTACTTAGAGGTTTAAAATAACACAAATTTATCCTCTTAGTGTCCTGTAAATCAGAATTCTAAAACTCAAATTGTCGGCTGTGCTGTTGCTCCTTCTGAAGGTTTTGGAGAGAATCTCTTTCCTTACCTTTTCCAGCTTCTAGATGCTGTCTGCATTCTTTGGCTCATGGCCCCTTTCTTGTATCACTCCAACCTCTGGCTTCCATTATCACATCTCCCTCTTCCTCCATCTTATAAGGATACTGTGATTATATTTAGGACCTATTTGGATAATTCTGACTGAATAATCTCCCCATCTCAAGATCTTGAATTTAATCACATCTGCAAAGTCCTCTTTGCTACATAAGGGCAATATTCTCAGGTTCCAGTGATTTGAACCTAGGTATCTTTGGGGACCATTATTCAGCCTACCTCCAGCATTAAATAGATTTTAAACAGCCAATGAGATTCATAAAATTGCAATGAAAAACACTTTGGAACATTCATCTTTAACAATGGCTTGCTAAGCATTGTTCTAAAACAAAAAGCATTTTTAAGTAATAAATGCACCTTGTCTCCTTGTTTCAGTGTGCGTAGTTGAAGCCTTCCAATAGCTTTTTTAGCATCTGCCTTAATTGTCTCTGTAATAAAAAGAATAAGTATTAGAAAAACTATTTTAAAAAAAATACAATGATATAAGTAGAGAAGGTTAATCAATATTTAGTAGGTTAACTGAATTTTAAAAGATAAAATCTAATTAACCATGAAATGTCCTATTTATCTGATATCAGGCAGGATTTTTCAAGTTAATGAACTTTTCATTTATTATGTTTCCCTACCTTCTTAAACAGCATCTTTTGGCTACAGTGGTAAAGCTATATGTTCCCTATTACAAATAGATTCAGATGCTATGAATTTTCAAATAACTTTTCCTATTTTCAAGCCCAGAGAACCTTAAAGTACACTTTTCCACTTTTTTATAATTGTTTCTTGTTTGGTAGAAAGTGTACAGGATTTAGATTCAAATGGATGTTGATTCAAAATCTGACTTTGTCACTTACTAAATTAATAATATTGAACAAATCATTTAATTCTTTGAGCTTGTTTTACTTATCTATAAAATGAGGATAACACCAACCCTTATAGTGTTATTTGGTATTAAGGAAAAAAAAATTATGTTTGTAACCATTATTGCCTTATAAGGAGAGTAGATTCTGCACGTGGTAGGCCTTTTTTTTCCCATTGACCATATACCTAAAATGAGTCTGGACATGCAAAGGCAAGCTCCAGGCTTGCTTAGAGAATAAAGACTAAAATATTATAATTTTAATCAGAAGTGAAGTTGAGGTATAGGGTGAAATCTAAGAGGTGAGGGAAAGATAAGAAAGAGAGTAATCAATGAGAAATCATCCTTCTATGTGGGTGAACTGGCCAAAGGGGGGGGAAACATAGTATGAGATATTCAGTACTAATTTAAAATTATATGATGCTGCAAAATTCCTTCCATTCTTTCATTAAAATCTACCATATACTCAAATACATCAAGTGAATATGTAAATTGAAGAGTCTAGGTTTCACACCTGCATGGATGTCATGTGGAACAGAGAGATAGCATGTGCAACGTAGCAAGATAATAAGCAATCTTCCTATTTTGAACTGTAAAATGAAAAAAAAAAAAAAACTTGGTAGAAATTCATCGGAACTAGAGGTCATTGTGAAAATGTAAACAGCTTCCTCATCCTACTATATGTAGCTCCATCCCCAGCAGGGAGACCCATACCTGACATCTAGGTTACTTGAAAATTAGAGATAATAAGTATCCAACATGATGTCTGGCATATAGCAGATATTTGATAAAATGTTTATTAAATGAAAATATAAAGTACTATTCATCAATTAGCCTAACAGGTTCTTGGAATATCTGTAGCAAATGTATTTTGGAAGTGAACAATCCATCAATATAGGTATGTGGGGCAACTTCTTAATGCCTAAACCTACCTTCTATACGAGATATCATTTTGTGAAAGGTATTTGGCTTAATGCCAAGGAGAAAACTAGTTAAACCATTTCTTTGCTGTCACAGGAACAGCAGAAACTTCTCAGGTTGTTACCTGATCCGCAAATATAGCTTAATAAAAACAGTTAATAGGAAGGCCTAGTCCTCAGAACGACAGAGGTGGTAATGAGGCCCTTTCACTCCCACTTTGAGACTTGAGTTAACTCACAAGAGGAATTATATGATGGTACTTTATTTGGGGCACACATATTTTCCCTTTTATTTTGTTATTTGCGTTATAAGTAAATAATAGAATGACAGTGAAAGGAAGTACACTTGGGATCTTTAGAGCTGGAAGAATTCTTAGAGTTCACCTAGCCTGATATCTAATTTGACAGATAAGAAAACTGATGCTCAAAATCTCAGAGTTGGTTAGTATCAGTCCTACTGAAGCCCAGAGTTAAATGTTTCTTCCCCTGACATCTTTTCTTGATGTGGCTTGGAGCAAAAAGCTAGTACTATGACTTCCTTATTATTTATATAGTGTTTTTATAATTTAAAAATATTTTTATATTATTACTTAATTTAATCCTCACAATAACTTCCTGAAGAAGATAATATCCCCATTTTAAAGATGAGCAAATGGAGGCTTGGAAAACTAAAAAAACAAAAACAAAAACTGTCCAAAGGGCATGCAGTCTGTAAATGATCCATCTGTTACTGGAACTCTGCTCTTCATATCCAAGATTCTACTACAATACACCCATCCATAATTTAGCTACCTTTTGAAGTTTTTCTGACTCCTGGATTCTGTGGTCTGTCAAATGGTAAGATTAATGGAAATTAATTTGAGGGATGGGGTGGAAGGCAAGTTTTAAATGTAATGTTCAAGTCTATGCTTGAACATTATAACATTATAACAGTAGAACTTACATGCAGACCAATGCTAAAAAAATAAAAAGTAGGGGTACAAAACCCAAGATACTAGAAAATCCTAAACAGGGGACTTGGTTATGAAGGATATCTAAAAGATCTGCATCAGAATAGAAACCAATGTTTACCAAAGCAGCCTGGAATTAAAAAAAAAATCTTTAAAAGGAAATTTGGATATTTCCAGTAACTTACTGAGCTTTTATTAAAAAAAAAAAGTCACTTTCTTTATATATGGATGTGAGTCATGTGATTTGGGATAAGAAGCACAAATTATATTTTTAGAACTTGAATTTCACTTGCAAAACTGCCATTAGTACTCAAAATATTTCACGGTCACACTGATAGCAAGAGTTTCCAAGATACATTCACTCCTCTGAAAACTAAAATATGAGGACAATATTAAGACTAAGTAGTTTATACATACATGTTTAGATAATATTATTTAAGTCAAACTACTGGGTGCTCAAATATGCTTCAACATTTAAAGACAATATGCCCCAATGCAAATTGTAATTTATATATTATCCCTTAAAAAAAAGAACATCAAGAACATATCTACTTTGCTACACAAATTACATTGGGCACTTTGTTAAGGCCTCTCCGCCATATCAGAATTCTCACCTATCCTATTTTGTTATTGTATTATTCATGTCTTTCTCTCCTAACTAGACTGCGAGTAGCTGGAGGACTGGGCCTTCATCATTTAAAAAATTTCCCATAGTGCCTAGTAGTTGCTCAAAGAATAGCTTCTGAATTTAGAAGATTAAAACAGATTTTCATGATTTTCTTATCCAAGTCACAGCATTACTCATTAAAAGCCTCTACTCCACTAGATTTGGGAAAAGGTTTAGAGCAGGGGTCCCCAATCCCTGGGCCATAGACCAGTACTGGCCCATGGCCTGTTAGAAACTGGGCCACACAGCAGGAGGTGAGAGGTGGGTGAGTGAGTGAAGCTTCATCTGTATTTGCAGCCACTCCCCTAGTGCTAGCGTCACTGCCTCAGCTCCACCTCAGATCATCAGGCAATAGATTCTTATAGGAGCACCAGTCCCTGGTGCCAAAGGGGTTAGGGACTGCTGGGTTAGAAACTTGTATCAGGCCCCTACCATGTGTCAGGTTCAACCCTAAACTTTTTTATATGTGTCATCTTGTTTAGTCATTAACAATCTTATTAAAATAGGTATTTTAATATCCAAGTTTTATAGACAAGAAAAGGTTCAGAAGCTTGACTAAAGTCCATACAACTGGTTAGTTGCAGAGTTGTGATTCACTTCAAGCCCAGGTTCTATCTGGCTTTAAAGAGCATGATCTCTCTGCTATAGCACACTGTCTCCACTTTGAAATAGCTAAGAAACCTTTTTTAAAGGGCTTCTCTTTCCTTAAAGATAAAGAAATAAGAAAAAAAAAAAGAAATCTCAAAGTCAGGTTTCATCCAATCTTCAAATCCTTTCTAAATTGGCTACTGAGATTTGGGGAACTCTTTTAAACAAGTATGTTATACCAACAGACTCTCCCCTCCCTTCTCTCCAATCCTAAGAGGTACCTGGTTTAATAATATTTGGCAGTAGAGTTGAAGACTAATTTAAAGAAGCTAGGTTGTTGGCATTTTTTTAAACAAAAGCTTAATGTCATTACTCAAAAATGATTGCTCTAGTCACTGAAGAATCACAGGTATATATTTTTGGTTCTGAGTGGGACTTTTTTGGACTGAAATTATATTTTTCCTAGTTCATTTTGTGTATTTAATATCCAATTAAGTAAAATAAATGTTTCAGTCTGGTGAATTTGTCAGCCTAGATTTTGGTCCTAAGGCATTTAGCTTTTAGCTTAACTGAAACCCACATGAATAACATTAGGCATGTAGTCAAACCTAATTACTTGATAGGGGCAGGGTGTGCAAAAGCAAGAAAGGAGGATAGATATAAGCAAACTAGATTTTCCTGTACTTAATTTACTACTTCTTTATTTATTTCTTACTTTTTTTCACCTACAGTACTTGGTGTTCCTGAGTGCCCTCCCAATCCAAGTACTAATCAGGCCGACCCTGCTTAGCTTCCGAAATCAGACAAAATCAGGCATGTTCAGGGTAGCATGGCCATAGACAAGTTACTACTTTTTTTTAAATAAAAATTTTTCATAAAAATTTGGCTCAAAATTTATAAAATAGAATACTTAAAATCAAGAATTATAGTAAGAGGATTCTTTTCCTCAGATATATTACTGTGAACAAAATCAACATGAGTCACGTAGCTATTAAGGTATATAAGAACTAAAATAAATATTTTTTTCCAATAAAAATCTATGAATATTTGAATGAATGTATCACTAAAGGAAAGAGGAGATATAGGCTATAATAGCTTCCATCAGACTATGGAACTACAGAGATGGGGATAAATTGGAATACAGACCACTTGCATGAAGGTGATCACTGTCAACTGTGAGGAAATGCATTATAAAGAAAAGCAGTGAGGAAAAGAGGAAAAGAGGATTTCAACCCAGTAGATAGCATATTTCAAAGAAAGACAATCAAAACCTTTAGAATTAGTGATATAAATATAAAAATAGAGTAAGTGGATATATAAAAATCTTGAGACCCATGATAAGACCTTCCTTTTGTTCAGTGAGAAAGTCTGAGCAAGACTATAAACTAGATCCTACTCAGACAAGAATTTGTTTAATTTGCTCTTGTTACCTAAGAACCAAATTAATGGTTTTGTAAAAGGTGCTAATTAATTCACAGATATAGGCAGGAACAGATACATGCATATAAACACACCCACCACTAATGTGTATAGTATATTGATAGTGTGTGCAGACACCTGATAAATCTTCCAGTTAATTTCATGTACTAGTAGAGAAAACAATGCAACCATTAAGAATTATTTCAGATATTTGTAGTCATGTATTAAGTTCAAGGGCATAATTTTAAGATATTAATGTAGCTTAGTTCTTCCTCTGAGACCACACAGGAGTGCTATCTCTTTGGCACTGAACTACAAGGACAAATGTGGCATATCTCTGCTCAGGGAGCCAATGTGAGTCTCAGAGTCTAGGCTCAGATGGAGGGGTTGGGGGCTGGCCACTAGGTAATACTACTAGCAACTGGACATCCTGCCTAAAACTCAGGACTCTAACAATGAAACGAGGTGTATATGATAAATCTTCATTGTTGTGCCAAGCAACCTTGACAAGATAGTAGTGCAACATGGTTAATTGCTCCAGGTGTCTATAACAAAATCACCAATCACCAATAAAATGAACACTTTGAGAAAACATTTCCAGGGTTGACCAAAGGCCAATCATGGGTCCCTTGGAGACTTGGAAGGAGTAAACAACTGGACCTACTGTGTTAACTCTCCTCACAGTCCATCCCCTTCTTCCTGGTCAAAGTCTTAAACAACTTAGCAGTCATAGCTATTTAGGTTTCTACAGTTAGTCATAGCACTTATATATAAGGTATAGTAAGAGCATAAGCATATTTAATACTTTAGAAGCCAATTAAGGGTAAAAATAGACTCAAAGAAACAATTCTTCCAGTCTATAAGACCATTTCAAATATATTTATAGTGATGTACCAATTTAATGTTTACTACTTTGATCTACTGCCACTTGAACTTTGTGATAAACTGTACAGAGCCATTTAATATAATAATAAGCTAAATCTAGTTCTTCCTCAGGCCAGTCACTATCCATTGTTATCACACCCTGGGGAGTTTTAATCTCCCAATAATCTGATTATATGATTATTTATAAAAAAGTAGTTGATTCTTTAATAATAGTATTGTAATACCAACAATACTAGTATTAAACCATACCAACTATGGCTATGATACAGTTTGGTTTGGTTACAAATTAAATCAGGAAGTATCAGAGTATTTATTAAACATTTCTAGAACTGTTCTTTGCCTACACATCACTAGATATTATTATATGCCTACATACCAGATATGTAGGCATATACATATACTGTCATTGACGATTCTGTCATTTCTGTGTTTCGTTTTAGCTAAAGGGAAAGCCAATTATTTGTCTCAACTCATATTATTATATAGTCACAGGATCCCACTGACTGTTGTGTAAGACCATTTCCCTCCCTGGGGAACACATGAGTACCATTTAGTTTTATTCCTATTCCTACCGGCTAGTTTTAGTCCACTCTTTTGCCAAGATCAGTCAGATATCAGCAAGGTAATTTACAATTTCACCCAGAAATGTTCTGTATATTTGGGGATCTACATGTGTCTCAAAGATGCTGTAAGTTTCCATAGCTAAAAATGGACGGCCATTACCCAGGACTACTTGGGCCTCCATATGTAGTAAAATAGTTAACAGATCCTGTTGTGTCAGAGTATATGCTCTTTCCCGTCTTGAGAGCTAGCATTCTCTAGCATTACACATTGGATCTGCATAACTTGTATTGTCAAGGCTTTATCATCTTTCTAAGTGGATTCTCATTCCTTTCCCACCTCTTGTAAGATGATTCCTTCCAATCTATTTAAAGAGTAAATTATTTTCTCTGAAAATCACTCTTCATTATAAGTAAATTCAGTTTATTCCATTACATCTGGGCCTGCTTATATTTTACCTAGAACCCTCTTTTGTTTCACTGGCCAATGTTTAATCCAACACATGCCCTATTGCCATTGAGTATTAATTGCTTGAGTATGGTTAGGGTACATGCATTTTACCTCTAAATGCTTGCTGTTCCATGACAGAGTCAAATGTACAGTTGTTACTCCCAAATTCAATGTAGTCTGAGCATGACATAAGGTTTTCCATAACATTCCTTGTCTCAGGTTAGGGTTGTTCCCAGTGGGGACACAAATCCACCAGATAATTCCTAGTACATTATTTTTATTCCCAATCCACTGATACTTTTCATCTTGTTTAAAAGTTTTCCATCCAAAAAACAGGGATGATATTTGTTCTTATACATCATACTATTACATGTCAGGCATGCAGCCACTATGTGCTGCCCATTATATTTGAGAATTGTGGTCATCAAAATTATTAGTTGTACATTTATTGGCGTGACTAACATTATATAGTATGCATCATAATGGTTCAGAAGGAAGAAATTCCTGAATATACTAATGAATTCCTAATATTCTAATTAAGGTAAGTTTCCATAACTCAGTTTCATTACCATTTCTACTCATAAGATGGAGATAATGGAGTTAACTATTTAGTGATAATTATAGCCATTATATGCATCAAATTCTTTTAAAATAAATAGGGAGGAAAATTAAATAACATGTAAATGAGGGATAAAATGGCATAAATGATAGAAGTTTCACTCGTCCCCTCTTGTGACCACATCAAAGTTGAGATGGAAACACATAGCAAACAGCAAGCAGAGTCGCCTAGGGGTTTAGATGAGAGAACAGAACAGAAATCCAGGAATAATGGAGTCAAGCAATCTAACAGAAGCAGAGCTCAAAACACTGGTTATAAATATGCTCAATGAAATTAAGGAAAGTGTAGATGAACTCAGTGAGAACTTTAACAAAGAGATAAAAACCATAAAAATGGAAATGGAAATTATAAAAGGGAACCAGTCAAAATGAAGAATACATTATCTGATATGAATAGTATATTAGAGGGAATCAACAGAGTGGATAAAGAAGAGGATCAAACTACCGATATAGAGGATGGAGAAGCCAAGGACATGTAACCAGAATGGCAAGAATAAAGGAACCAAGAATATAATAATAATTTAAGGAGCCTATGGGACAAAATTAATGATAACAATATCTTTGACATATGGGTACCTGAAAGAAGAGAGAGAGCAAGAGGTTGAAAACTTATTTGAAGAAATAATGATGGAAAACTTCCTTAATCTGGTAAAGGAAATAGACATACAACCCCAGGAAGTTCAGAGAATCCCCCAAATAGATGAACCAAAGAGGCCCACACCAAGACACATCATAATTAAAATGTCAAAGGTAAAAAGAGAGAATCCTAAAAGCAGCAAGAGAAAAGAAGTTACCTACAAGGGAGTTTCCATAAGACTGGCAGTTGATTTCTCAAAAGAAACTTTGCAGGACAGAGGGCTTGGCACAAAATATTCAGTATTGAAAATTCAGGATCTACAACTAAGAATACTTTATCCATCAAAAACTATTATTTATAGCTGAAGGATAAAGAGCTTCCCAGACAAAAATAAGCTAAAGAAATTAATCAATACTAAGCCAATATTATAGGAATTGCTGGAGGGACTGCTTTAAAAAGAAAAAAAATAAAACATGTATCAAAAACAGGAATAAAGAATGGTAATAACTACATTCCTATCAACAAGTACCTCAAATGGAAAAGAATTAAGGTGCTCCAACCAAAAGATAGAGTAGCTGAAAGGATAAGAAAACAAGACCCCTACACATGCTGCCTATAAGAGACGCACTTCAGATTAAAAGGCACACACAGACTAAAAGGAAGGGGATGGAAAAAGATATTGCTTTTGTGGACCTAGAGGGTCCATCAATTGCACTGAATAAAGTACATCAGATAGAGCAAGACAAAAACCTCATGATTTCACGTACATGTGGAATCTAAAGAACAAAATCAACAATAACAACAACAAAAACGGAAACAAACTCATAGATACAGAGGTTGTTTTGAGGCCTACTAGATGAGAGGGGGTACTGGGGAGATGGTGAAAAAGGGAAAAGGGATTAAGAAGTACAAATGGATAGTTACAAAATAGTCATGGAGTTATAAAGTGTAGCATAAGGAAAATAGTCAAAAATGTTGTAAAAATATGTAAGGGGAGGAAGGGTACCAGATTTAGTGGGGTGACCACTTTGTGAGTTATACATATCTCTAATCACTATGGTGTACAACTGAAACTAATATATTATTGTATGCTAACTGTAATTGAAAAAAAAACTCATTGAGTTATGCAATGGAAATATGAGCAACTAATTGTCTATTATACATCAATAAAGCTGGGGGGGGGAGAATAATAAGAGTATAGATATGATTCGGAATGGAACAAAATGATTTTTAAGTAAACGTGAATTCAAAAAAAACATGTTAATGACATTCTAGCACTTTCAAATATTTACAAGCAAAAGGGATTATCAGTCTTATATTTAATCCTTTAGCCACCAAGGGATAAGCAGATATAGACTATTAAGTAGTGAAACAGGCCCTCTCAAAAGCCTTCTCTAAAAGATGATATTTTAATGGTATTCTTTACCATTTGTGTAATTTATAATCAATTTTTATAAAAATATATTATGAACTATGAAAATTACTTAAACAACCAATGAGACCAGTTAAATATTCAATGCAACTTGTGGAACACCAGACAGTTCTTTATAAACTGTATTACTTGCTGACAGGTTTCAACGCCACATTAATAGATACAGTGCTTAGAATACAGAAATGCACACTGCACCAAGAACATACGAAAACCAAACACTCTTGTCATTGTTATCTATAACCTTTGAATAGTTACTCATATATGATACCAATTGCTTTCCAACCTCAGCGATAAAAACAGCACAATATACTAATGTCAAATATTAACACGGCATGAAACTATCAAATGGCCTGGCACAGGAATTTGAAACATCCTTTTGACTACAGCTAGTAACAGGCTGAACCTGCCACCAATGTGATAAGCTGCTTCTTTGAGGACAGACGTCAATTAATTTTAAACACTGAGATAATCATAACTCATTACCATGCGCTGGTTTCTAATCTTTATGAAGTTTTTATAAGATTTCAATTTCTCATCTGTTCCTAAATTCAATGAACTTTCTTGCTATATAGAAATCTTCGCTGTTCCCCCACTACCAAATAAATTGTGTTTATCTTTACTTACAGGAGAAAGAGAATATGAAGTGGCCAGAATTTCACTGCCTTTGGAAGAATTTCTTGGTACACATAAAAATGTATTCATTCTCCTAATGGATGATCAGCTGAAAGCATTAAATCCCTACTGAGCATTCTGGAGAAGTGGCATACCACTATGTTGCTATGGTGAAAATAGTTGAGATTGGGAGGAGGTAAGAAATGATGGTGGCTTGGACCAGGGTAGAAGCAATGGCATTGGTGAGAAGTAATCAGATTCTGGATATATAATGAAGGCAGAAACAACAGGATTTGCTTATGGAGGTTATATGGGAAGTGAAAGAAAAAAGAAGTAAAAGAGTAACTCCGAGGTTTCTGGCCTGGAATCGAGAGAAGTTCTTTTGAAAATGGAAGCTATAATAGCATGTTTGAGGGTCTGCAGTAACAGAAGCCAAGGCAGAGGATATAGGATATAGACACAGATGCAGATAGATGGATGGGTAGGTGTGGTAGGAGCTTGTGGAAGTACTCTTTTGATTACTTCAATTCTCATGGAATAAGATCCAAAATACAATTTGAAAGTAAATTGGAGGAGGTGTTAAGAGATTTACGAGAAAAGAACATGTATGTGGACATGTAAGCAGGAGAGGAAATGGCTAAGATAACATAGTATGATTATTGGGCAAAATTAAGGGCTCACTCTGAGTTTACAGTCATAAATTTAAAGTGAGATCAGTCTGTATATATGTCAATGTTTTTTCTGTTACTTCAGTGATGCAAAGTGCAGCTATAAAGTAGGTAGGAAGTGGAATTTAACCAGGGTTGGATTTTGACAGCAAGTATAACAAAAAGTGAGAAGCACCAAGGAAACTGAGGATGTATGCTTGGGAGTGACCATGGAAGTTAAGCTGGGTAAGGAGAGATGTGAGGATATCAGGGGGATTAGGAGTAGTTTAAAAGTTGTAGGATCAATGCCACACAACTATAGGTACTTCCATGCTCAATGATGCTTTTATATTTTTACTCTATTATTTCTATACTTTGTACTTGTTTATAAACTAGTTGTTAAAATATGGTAGAAATTACAAATATGTGACTCTGTTTGGAACCTAGCACTATATCATGCACAATTAGATCTTTAAACCTGCCTTCTCATGACATTCAGCCTAGTCTCGCTTCCCAGCCCTGGCCCCACACACAAATACATATATGCACAGGCACATACACACATGTAAAATAACAGTGGTTACCTGTGGGTGGTAACTAGAGTTTTTTTTTGTTTGTTATATGGGGTTTTGGGTGAAGGTTTTTCCCTTGTACTTCCTAATTTCTAAATTTTCTATATTGAGTATGAAATTCTTTTATAATTTAGAAAAAGTATTTAAAAGAACATATGTATTTATACTCACATATGATTAAATGCTGGCTGTGCTCCATAATAAAATTTTAGAAGACTTAATCAGGCACGATTAAGGCCATAAACAATTTACAGAAAATAAAATATTTGAGAGGATAGAAGCCCACATACTTTAAAAACTACTAGGATCATTGTATAGCAAGTAAAATATATTAAAATGCCTGACATCGAAACTATAATTAATACAGCAAAATATTTTTAAATTGAAAGAAAATACCATTACATACCTGCTTTCTATTTTGAGCTCTTGCATTCCGTAATCTTCGAGCAGAATAAAAGATAAAATAGCCCACAGTTGCTGCCGTAATAATAAAAAAGGACACAGAAACGAGGAAAATTGAATAGTGATTGACCCAAGGGCCATGTTTTTTCCCTACTTCTATGACCATTGTTACTTGTATGCCTCTTTGAATTGATTGCAGAATTTTTGTGCCTTTCAGATTGCCAATCATGATTGCAACAATGTCTCCTGCACCTGTAAAAGAAAAGGAATTTAGTTTTCCTTTGGTAAAGCATTCTTAGTATAAAAATCTAAGTGCTAAAGTGAATTTAAATAATTCCCAATAAAATAAATGAAGGATATTCATTTATTCGATTAACATTTATTGTGTACCTAATATGCATATGTAAGTTATAGAGGATATAAACATGCTAAGACTAGGCTACTAATCTTAAGGAACTCATAGTTTAGTAAGGAACCTGTGATATATAACAAATACCTTTGCTATCCTTAGGTTAACCACCTGTAATTCAACAGTTGAGTCTGGGGCATGGTTTGCCTCATAAATGAAGGCTTTCTGAAAGACAATCTCCTCAAAGAATAGGGCATACATCCTAGAGAATCTGACATTTGGGAAAGACAGAAATATTTAACTATATATTTCCCAATTTATAAAGTAACAGACTATCTCAGGAGCTTACTACTAAAATGTATAAGGATTTACATATCAGAATTAGTAATGTGAGACAAATGTTTATAAGCCCAAATGTATTATATTATATTATATTATATTATATATGTGCCACTTTTCTATATCCTCAAAAGCAATATAAAATTTGTCCAAGGTACTCTAAGGTTCTGTATGGATTTAATCAGATTAGTAATGAATATAAAGTAAAATTGATAGAAATGTATGTTGCTATTCAACATCAACTAAAATCAAGCCTGAAATTACACTAAATTCATTACTTAGTCTAATAAACTAAGTCTTAGTCTTGTTGAACCTGAGAATGAAGGTACTTACTAAGAAGGGCTCCTGGTACTGGTTGGGCTCAAGTTTAAAAATAGAGCCTAGCAGTCATTGCTGAACAGGGGCTTTACAAAAGACTAGCTTCAGGGAGAAGCCTGAACTCAAATCCTACCACCTATACTGAACTGCTTGCCTGCACTGTGTTCCTGCCATCTGAGCCAACCCTTATGAAAGAGTTCCTGGGATCATATTTCAACCAAAGGACTGAGACTTTGCCTGTCCAATCACAGCTGTGAAGTCATATCCTCGTTAGCATCTTCACTGACCAATCAGAGTGACTGCTTTTTGGACAATCAAACTGAGGATTTAAAGTCCTCATTTGAATGAGAATTGGCCAATCAGGGACCAGGGATGGGGACTTCTCTCAATAGAAGTAAGCTCCTCTGTGGCTCATAGACTGCTCTTTCCTTTTCCAGTGGAGAATGCATTTCCCTGGCTGGAACTGCACCACCCAAGCTGTCTTGCAGGAGCAGAAAGAAGCTGTCCTGTCTTGGAGGGCTGGAGTAGAGCAGAGCTGTCTTGTGGGCCAGAGTGGAGCTGTTTTTATGGATAGGGGCTGAACTTCCTGCCCAAGGCTTCCTCACAGCCATGCTGTTCCACAATTGATCTGTAGCACTATTGAGCTGTTTCACAGCTGTGCTTTTCTCCAACTGAGCTGTATTACAACTGAGCTGTTAGAGATGAGCTGTATCACAGTTAAGCTGTTGGCACTCAATGTCTCCCCTTTCACTGCAACTCAATTTGGAGATTTCTGTTGGTGTTCAATTGGCATCAAGACCATTCATTGGTTGACAGTCTAAAGGTCTAATCTCTGTAACACTTCCCTCTCTACCTCCACAACTAATCTTTGTCCTCCCTACCACCCAAGTATATAAATTTTGTGAAATAAAGGACAGATATTATCTTTCCTAGTGTTGTGAGAATGTCAGATGACTCATGCCATTTCAGTGATTATCAAGGTTTATATTCCTTCTAGTTTATATGATGTGAGACCAATAATCTTAAACAAGAGACTAGAGTTCTTTGAATGTTAAGAGATTACCAACCAGAGAAACCTCCCACTGTTATTAGGTTAAGGTACTATCTTGGTTAATGATCAAACTCCAATCTGGAATAAACAAAACAACACATATATATAGACACAACCCTAAAAGGCCCTTCAGACAAGAATTTAAATACAAAAGTACAATATTAAAATAGTATTCACATTTTCAATAATCAAATTAAGAGTATAAACCTTAAATGGCAATGTATAGAACAGAATTATCACCCAAGTAATCCCTTAAATTTACAGTCCCAAGTGGCCAAAGTCATTAAAAGATCAAGATCCTCTCCTCATTGAAGGTACTAATTCAAAAAATATATTCATAAGTTATTATTACAGATCTTTAAAGTTCCAAAATACACTATTATTTACATATGATAGTCATTCAATTAAACCCTTTTATAATTTAGCTGACTCATTTGCAATCACACAGTTTGGTAGACATTGATGACTCATTCTCATTTATGTGGGGAAAAATCTTAAAAGCAATCTGATGACTGCCAGAGCAGAGGGGTTGGGGGCAGGGAGAATGGGGTGAAGGGTTAAAGAAGTTCAAATTAGCAGTTGATAGATGGTCATTGGGATAGGGAGCACGGCACAGAGAATACAGTTAGCATTAATGTAATGATTAGGTGGAGAGCCAGAGAAGAGAAAGAGCAATTAGGGGATCATTTTATAAACTATATAAATGTCTAATCAATGTACTGTTTACTTGAAACCATAATAAAATTTTTAAAAACTATCGCTATTTCCTCAAAACATTTTTACAGTTGATCTTTAAAAACAATATTAATGTACTAATACATAAACTCTTGTACAAATTGCCAACCTTTCCACTTTTCCATCCAAAATTTCACTATACCAACTATCTCCTTTGGAAAGTACCAGGCTTAAGAAACCAAATATGTGTTGCCCAGCTCAGTTGTTTAAAAAAGATAGTGTTAATAAGGTCAAGGCTATCATTCAAGTAATCTTCTTGTGGATCAGCTGTACAGAAGACAGTATGTCTAATCTCATTCATTCAGGTTTGTTTTACCTACACATATGCCAGGCCTTGCAATTATGAAAAGAAATAAAATAGAGTCACTTCCCTCTAAGCACTTGCAAATGTCAGCCAATCACCACTAGGAAGAATAGGAGCTAAGCCAGTGAAACGAATTATGCATATACATTATCATAGCTAGTAGTAGAAAAAAATAATTTCCAAATCACATTCTGAAGTGATACTAGGTTTGTAAGATATCCTCCTATATGAAAAAGAAAAACATTTTCATCAGTGTCCAATAATTCATAAAATAACAAATTGTACTTGTTTTGATATTTATGAATTTGGTAGTGCTCTTATTTAAAAATTTGGTAACCAGAAATAGACTAGAGTTTGAGCCAGGGAAGCAGTATAATGTAGCAAAAATAACACTGAAGTGAAAATCAGAACAATGGGTTGTACTAAATTTCTAAAGTCAAGTATGGCCAAGAAATATGATGTACAGCTGAAAATTATATAATTGTATTAACAATTGTTACCCCCAAAAACAATAAAAAAGAAAAAAAAGAGAAAAAAAACTCATTCTGTTGATCTAGTTTTTTTCAATATCTAGAATTATAAATATGAATTATTTTGTATCTCATTGAGTTTTTTCAGAAGTACCATCTTGAATTCTCTGTCATTTAAGTCGCATATTTCTATGTCTGTAAGCTTCCTTTCTGGAGATTTTTTTCTTCTTTATTTATGAGATGCCTTGTCACCTTGGCCATTCATGATGTTTAATGTACTATTTCTCCACTCGGTCATTAATGGAAGTGTATTCTGATTTCTTTTCCAGAAAGAAGATTTATTATATATATGGTCCTTAGCCTGTTGCAAAGAAAGTTTTTCTTTTAGTTTCCGGTAGGTGGTGTCTAAGTCTCTTGGATCTGGCTTTATATAAAATCTTAATAATGTCTTTTTTTCCTTCTACATGTCTAATCTTGCTCACTACCCTCAGCCTCAGTTCCTGTCAGTCAGTGTCATAGTTTCAGTAGCATTTGTTCAGATTCCCCTGTGGCTCCTCGGTGTTCTGTCTCAGAGGGTATGGGGGGAGAGGCCCTCTCAGTTGAGGTTTGGAGGCTGTGGCTCAGCCTCAGTTTTGCCACTATTGCTGGTAAAATCAACTGTTGTTTCTCTGCCGTCCTACTTTTCTGCTTTCCACCCTGATGACTGGGCCCTGTTGTCAGCTGCACAAAGCTCACAGCACTCTCAGGCAGGGCTATTTGGGGAACTTGCTGCATCCTCTTGCCTCCCCCTCCTTTTACAGGGAGCTCCAGCTGCTGTGAGAGGCAGCTTCTTTGTTTCTCCCAGTCCACCACCAGACACCTGGGGTTCTGACCTGTAGTAGCTCTTATGTGCAGATCCCACACTCAGATGTGCTGGTGTGCAGTTTGTGTATTTTTGGTCGAGTTTTAGATGTTCAGCTTATTGTTGTTTCAAGGGGAGAGATCTGGGGACATCTCACTCCGCCATATTTGTCTTTATTTTTTTTAAGCCTACATCACCTGGCCTTCCTAGGTGGTCTCCCATCCAAGCACTAACCAGGCCTGACCCTGTTTAGCTTCCGAGATCAGACGAGATCGTGTGTGTTCAGGGTGGCATGGCCATACTCATATTTGACAATTTAATGGTCAAGAATAGCTAATCTGGACTCTAGTTGCTTAAACAAAAGTTCCTCCGTCCAGTATAACTTAAACCACACTCATCTTGATACCAGGAGTCACTCAATTCTACAAGGTTTCCTTGAACCGCCTATTTAAAAATCATTAATTACACAATGTGGCTCAAGGTTTTCACAATTTCATGCTGCTATCTCATGTATTTTGGGAGAAGGAACAGATTAGGTATAGGTAACAAATAGCAGAAGAAATACAAACTCCAATTTCAAGTGTTCAGCAATGAATAAAGGTTTTGGCATGTGCCTATCTTGGGAACAAAGGTAATAAAATAGGTTATAACAACTCTTACTATTGTTACTGAATATCATTCAATTAAAAAGTTAATATAAATAAAGGGTGTCTATTCTTGGCCCTACTGGCAAAAATGCTTTTTAGTTATTATTCAGAACATATAGGAGTTTGATATAGGATACTGTTGAATGGTCAACCCATGTTTTTAAAAAAGCTAATGATATGATTTTGGTCTAATCTTATTTATTTGTGAAAATAGACATGTTCATTGAACAAATATTTATCAAGTGCAAACTGTGCTTCGGGACTTCCCCCTTCCATATTTAAATATTAACATGTACAATGTAAATTCTAAAATATTTTATTATATATGAAATATTCTAAGCATAATGATGGCATACTTATAGCACATTGGCATTCCAACGCAAAATACGAGGTGAAGAAAGCTATTCAGTAACTCTTTTTACCAGTATTCCACTTTTAGTATTAGAAAAGAGTATTCATAAGGGTAGCAAGGGTAACCGAAGGCCAAAGTAGCTCTTCTAAAACTAAGCTCACATTGAATATTACCCAACATCCTGATAAATCAATGGGGTCAGCACTTCTGAATTCACTCATATCTAGAATGAATAAGATCTAGGTGTGAAGAATTTCAACATATTTCTTTAATAAACATTTCCTCCATTAGAAAATCTAGAACCAATTCAAGTGGACTTCTGAATACTCATTTTGTTCACAGTAGCTTTCAAAGGCTGTTTTCCACTCTATAGCCCAAACTCTTTGGGCAACTGGGGAAGGTCGATATACTTCAGAGAGGGATATCAAAACTCATGAGACCAAGCAGTCCTAAGTGGCATTTTTTAAACCAGCAAACGAAATTACCTAAACTTTTAAGCCAGATTAGCCTCTATTTCTTCAAATTCCTGTTTTCTGACAATTTTTTGCCCCGTTTTGATTATTCTCAGCCACAGATAAACCAAACTTGTTTCTTAAATTGACTACTTCACAGCAGCTTCCTTGAAAAAATAGTTAAATTATACCTCAACAAATAAATATACAAATGATTTCTAAAAAATATTTGAAATATATGTCTGTAGTTCACTGGGAACCAGACAAATCAGTACTACACATCCTGTTTATATGTCATCATGCTCTTAACTAGCCTTTAGTTAAAGTCTAGTCTGTTCAGGATAGGAAACAGGAATTGATATGGGTTAGCTGTTGATTAGAGCAATGGTTCTTAACAGTCTCTATGGCAACAAATCATCTCTTTGGAGGAGGGTTGGTGGCAGTGAAGATGACCAAAATCATCTTTTATTATAATTCTTTTAAGCCGACAAATGAAACAAAGACACACAGTCATGTGTAGCACAGAAGTTGCCTTTCTTTCTTCCCTGAATCCCCAAATACTTCTGCTGTAGGTTTTGAAGGCAATCCAGCTGTCCCTCAAATAATCAGAGGACTGGTTCTAGGATCCCTTGTGGATACCAAAATCTGCAAATTCTTGTGCATTGGTGGTATATTGGTGAGGAAACCTTCCAAAATCTGCAGATACTCTAATCTCTTATATAAAATGGCATAGTATTTGCAATATAACCTATACACAACATCCCATATACTTTAAATCATCTCTAGATTACTAATAATACCTCATACAATATAAATGCTATGTAAATAGTTATACTATATTGTATAGGAAATAATTATAAGAAAAAAAAAGTCTGTACATGTTCAGTACAGATACAACCATTGTAGGCCTAACTATATAGTACACATCAGCAATAACATAACATATTTTCCTGAATATTTTTGATACATGGTTGGTTAAATCCATGAATAAGGAACTCACAGATATGGAAGGTTGACTGTAATACATTAGGGAATAGGTCACAGATTTGATATGGTACTAAAAAATCTATGGTAGATGGAGTCCTCAGGAAACAACATATTAAAGACTCTAGGGAATTAGAAGCAACACTATTCAAAAGGTTACATACCGATGCATAATTTCTAGATGCTATGTCATACAGGTAAACAATTCTTAGAATTATTGTTAAAAACTCCTTAGTCCTGCCTAGACTACTCTAACTTCCAGTAGTGATATGTTTACCATATTGTTAAAAACCTAAGGGCTAGATCAGCATTTCTCCATTTTTGGCCTGAGGATTCTTTATACTCTTTAAAGTGATTGAGTATGCCCAAAAAATTTATTTATGTAGATTATTTCTATTCATATTTACAATATTAGAAATTAACACTGAGGAATTTTTAAACTATTTAATTATTTATTCATTTAAAATAAGTTATAAATGCATTATAATGTAATTAACATATTTTAATTAAAAATAACTATTTTCTTGAAAAATGTAATACGAATGGCACTGTCAATTGTATAAACCTCTTTGATGTCAGACTTGATAGACGACAGCTGGATCTTCATATCTGCTTCTGCATTAGATCTATTGTGATCCCTTCTTCTTATTGAAATGTATGAAGGAAATCTTTACTTACACAGATAAGTAGTTAGAAAAAATAAGGAGTGTTTTAATAGAATTTTTGAATAATTGTAGATATTCTTCTTTTACACTACACCACAAGTCAACAAGTTGTAGTTTCTTAAACATTAGTCACAAGGTAGAATTTGAAACCATACCAATAAATTCTGTGCTTCATTAAATGAAAATACATTGATCTATCTTATATATAGAATGGATTATTTATGCATGGCTTAATAATAATGTATTGGTTATTTGCAAAGTACTGGTTCACTAATTTATACAGATCTCACTAATGGTGACTCATTTTAAGATAATACATTTTAAAAATTGATATTGTATCATCATCAATCTCATCAGAAAAGTCTAAGTATTAGTGTATTAGATAGTTGTCAAGCTCACATGGTGGATAAGTTTTCTGAAGTTCTAATTTTTGCTTGAACACTTAAATTTTATCATTAGCAACAAATTCGTTTTCCCTTGAAATAGCAGCCTCACTTACTTCATTTCTGAGAAAAGGTCTTCCAAATACCCAACTCTTAATAACCACTGTTCATCAGTTCTTTCAAATTAAAAGGAGTTGTTTGAAGAAGGTGGCTGATTCAGCTCACAACTCAGTCATGCTAGTCCTTTTCCTTCAGCCAACCATCATACTTTGGTCTGCTACAGAACTGTTATGCCTACTTTCCATTTCATCATACAGAATATACAAAAATAAAGTTGTATATGACAGAATAGGATAAATAATAGGTTTATAAAATTAATTACTCTTACTGATTCATCAAGGACATTCTTAAGTAAAACTGACATTTTCTTTTTTACTGTAAATGCATGGTGGTACAGTATATAATACAGTGTGGTACCTCTGTCTTAATTTGTGGTCAGGTGCCAGCAGTATTTTCTTTTCTGACCACTGCTTTTACACCCTCTGTGTAAATGTCAACACTGTGAATATGGCAAATAATGTCTACGTATTATGAAAATAGTTTTGACCTCATGGACCCTGAAAGAGTCTTAGGGGCCAGTGGTCTCAGATAATATTTTAAAAACTGTTGGGCTAGATCAGTGATCTCCAAACTTTAATATGCTGGAGAACAACCTGGGAAACTTCTTAAAACACTAAACTCCTGGGTCCCTATTCCCTGATTCAGTATGTCTGGGGTCTGGCTGGGGAATTTGCAGTTTAACAAGTTCCCTAGATTCTTTGACTTATGTTATCCATGGCCCATACTTTTAGAAATATTAGGCTGTAGTTTGATTATAGTTTTAATGTAGGAAGGAGGCAAGAGAATTAAAATGTAAATAAAGCCACAGAGACTGCAATATGCTGATCAGCCCTGCAGCCAGGCCAGGAAGACACCTTCAGAACAAAGGAAGATTTCTACTGGGATTGCTAACAACCCATTTCCCCAGATCTGTGGAAGGGAAACAGGAACCAACAGATTCATTACCTATGGCTAAAACCATGGGGAACCTACGGATTAAAGGCTGGGAACTGCCAGCAGGCCTTTCACTCTACATATTCTTACCTTTTCACACTACATACTCTTCCCCTCCCCCTTCCTCACTGTTCGTCTATATCAAAGGAAATAGGATAACAAAGTCTTTTAAACTATAACTCACAGGGACTAAAGAATGACCTATAAGCTGGTTTCCCTGAACACTCAGGGTCCCTCTCAGTGCCTTTATTCTGTCCCCCTACTCACTGTCTTTCCATGGCTCTCTTGGTCCCTCTCACCGTCCCTTCCACTCTCTGCCTCTGAGAGGAGACCACACTCTGTGGAGTGTTATCCCTTTTCTAATAAACTTCCTTTTGACTCTAACTTTGGCATGTGTTGAATTCTTTCTCCACTCTCCACCAAAGGACCCTCTTCTTGCCGTGCAGGGCTTAGTCTCTTCCCAGCACTCGGGGAAATTCACCCTGTCCTGCAAACAGTCCTGCAGTTTGACTGTTGTTATGGTCAAAGAGCTCTAACACAGTAGTCCAATCACTCTGGTCAGATCAATGCCAATCCTTTACCCTGCATAAAAAATCTCTGCCAATAGAATTATTTTGTTTCTATCAGTAAGGACTTCACATAGAGAAGCTTAAAAAATGGCCACATCAGAAACAGGCCCATTCCTTTCCTGTTATAACACATCTCCACTGTCACCATTGTCTCTCATCTAAATCACTATAACTACCTGACTGCTCTCCAAGTCACCAGTCTTAGCCCTCCAATTCATTCTCCTCACAGCTATGAGATAAATTTTTCTAAAAAGGAAATATTCCTTTGCTAAAAGCCCTTAAAGAGCTCCATTTCACTTACAGAATAAAGTTCAACCACCTTTTATAAGGTCCGGGCCCATCTGAGCTAGACATTCAGCTTTTACACTGTCTAGTGCAGACTTCCCTTGAGGTTATCTGATTTACTTGAGTTTTCACTAAACTATAACTCCTTCAGGTTAGGGACTCAATCTTTCATCACTGTATCTACAACATCTAGTGGAATTCCTGGCACATAACACGTTGAATAAATGTTTGATGAATGAAATTTTAAGTATGCTATATTTAGTGATAATTTGAATTTTGAATCAATCTGAAAACAAATTCATCCTCAAAAATGATTGTGGTGAACAGAGTCTGAAGTGCACTTCCTCCCTACATTCAAAGAGGGCATATCTTGACAGGACATGTCTGCCTACAGCAATGACATATCATATATACCCTGATAAAAAAGTTAAAACATGAATCCTATTCTAAAGACCTTGCTTTGGTTTAGTGTGACGTGTACTGCCACAGTGCTGATCCCATTTAAATTACCATACTGTAAGAGAAGCACTAAGGGTGGCAATAATCCCTCTCCAAGTTTCACACATTCAGGAACTAGGACAGATGTCATTTTAGCCCTAAGCTCAAGTTAAGACCCACTCATTTTGGTTCAGTAGGAGACTGGTAGTTTAGGCACTTAGGAGGAAGTTCAGAGGACATAAAAGAGAAGTCTTAAAGCAGTTAGAACAGGTTGAGTGTCTACACAACCTTAAATTTCTGCTGATACTGAGGAAAAGAAAATAATAAGATATGCTATTGCAAGGTCATACAGAAATTGTAGTATGTATGTTAATTAATTAATCAAGTATCCTGTAATTGTATTAAATTGTTATGCTAAAGTGTTCTATTATAGTTTTTATTTGGGGGTAGTAAGGTTTGTACAAACCAAATTCAACATTTGTTGTTGCTATTTATTAATATTTTCTGGGGGAATGCTAATCAATTAACTCCATAGCATCAATGTAGTCAATCCTTTGGGATAATAAATTGAATGATATCCATAGCTGTTCACAATCTGAAAAGAATATTTAATGGTGCAAGGTGAAGCAACCACTGACTAATGATATATACACAGCAACTTAAAAACAGAAAGATATTTGTTGGGTAGTATAACAGGATAACACAAGAGATTTAGGGGTTCCAGGGGAAAAAAACATAAATGAACATTAGAAATTGTATAAAAAAATAAAAAAAAAATTAAAATGAATAAGAGATATTATGGTGCTCCTTTGTCCTTGTATAAATTGATTCTGTTTTTCTGCAATGTGAGACCTTGGGAAGAATTCCACCGAATAAATTGTTGCTGTATCCAGAGGAAAAATATGAGCATAAAACCAAGCCATGGCCTAGACTTACAATGAAATTGGGACATGGCCTCCACCACTTGCCGCTCTGCCTTCCACCTTTTATACCAGGTAAAACTAGTACAAGAACGTATGGAAGGGAAATACATATACTTTGTACTTTAAATATTGCCAGACTCTAGAGAGGGCCATTTTTGTGTAGATCTAAAAGCCCTACCTAAACTGATGTTTGAGTACCAGAGTAAAATATTAGCCAAAAAATTCAATAAAGTCTGAAAATATGAGCTCCATGGAAGAAAAGGACCACGTCATTGTTTATCTTTAGCTACTCCATGCTCACTCTTCTCCTACTACTGCAACATCTAGCACAGTGCTGGTCATAAAGGGGTGTTCAAACTTTTGTTGAAATTGGAACCTCTTTTTGTGTACATTCTCTTCAGGTATAGTTTCTAATAGGGAAAGAAGGCTGAAAATTCTATTAATCATTAAAATTAGAAAGAACATTATATTGAGAGATAGGATATTCATTTTGGCCTGGCTATAAGAACCTTAGGGTGCAAAAGTTACAAAAATCCAATTAGTATTCTATTAGGTATCCGAATCAGAGAAGACGACAGTTTGGTATGCCTCTGCAGAAATTTTAATATCATTTATTCTAGAAAATTCATAAATGAGAATATTCTAGTAACTGAAAATATTAAATTTCTTCCTGTGTGAAGTGTTAATTGCAAAAGCTAACCTCTGTAGTAAGGCCCATATACTGATTATAAAAACAAACACAAACCCGTCTTACTTGTGTTTTTATCCTCTCACAATAAGTTGTTTCTGAAAGCCATAAAAATAAACCTAGCCTGTAGCACTACACTTTGAAGTCACGTTAACCTGATATAAAAAGGTATCATATTTGTACAAAGAAATATAACTAAAATGGTTGTCATCATAGTTGAAAACATTCTTATCAGAGTAAGATAACTGGTTTACTCACTCCTTGACATTGATCAAACTTTGATACGGATAAGTATGAGGTCAGTGTAATAAAATAAGAGACAGAGAAGTTATTAAGTGCAAGGCAATTGGTGCTTAATGTTAAGTATTTTGAGAGAAAAGGGGTTCTAAAGATAAATACGTTTAGAAAATAATGCATTGAAGAAAGTTAAACAGTACTTCTTTAACATATCAGAGGCTCTGAAAAGTCTTGCAGTAACCTGCACTGCCAATCTCCAAGACAGGGTTATAGATGAGGGTGAGGAGGTAGTTAAGCTATAACCTTTAATTAACTAGGCTGTATACTAAGTGCTTTTTATATTATCCAATTTATCCCTCACAATAACTCTATGAGGTAGGCCCAATTATCATGTCCTATTCTACATATTTAAAAAAAAAAGTTACAAAGAGGTTAATTTAGCTAAGATCACACGATAGGTTGGGATTCAAGTTAAAACCATCTGATTTCTAAGTCCTCTCTCTTTACCACTGTGCCACCAAAAGGTCCATAAGTCAATCTATTGTTAGAGCTGAACATTTTAAGGTCTTGCTTGCTGCTTAAAACAGAAATACAGTGTAGAAAGAGGACAAGATAGTTTCCGTTTCCTATTATGTGATTTCTCCCTGAATTTCTCAGAAACTGCCCAGTAATTTGGACGGCTCCATTTTTTTCTGCTTCTGCATATAAAACAATAATGTATTTAAAAATGTAGTAGCGAACAGCTATAGTAATGAAAGGAGAAATATTATGTTTATAATAAAATTGTTAGCAAAATGTTCAAGAGAACTAACATTTACTTAATGCCCACTATGTGTCAAACACTATTTACAACATTGTAGAAAATGGGCATTATTATCCCCTCTTTTATGAACAATATAAATGAAGTTCAGGTTAACCACTTGCCCACGACCACTTGTCCAAGCAGTCTGACTCAAGGTCACCCATCCTTCCATTGTAATATGCTGTCTCCCAATTTCAAATGGAACACATTCATCTTTGGTACAATAGATTGAAATAAAAATACTGCATTCATGTAGCTTCCCTTACCATCAAAGGATAATCTGTTAGCTTTTAATTAAGGTAAGTTAATATCCTTGTCTTGTTTGCCGGTTCTATCGAAAGGCATCAGCCAGACTGAAGCAGCACAAAGGATGGAGGCTAAGGCAAGTGTGATGACTACTGCTTTTGCATCAGCCCGTTTCAGTCTCTTACACATTCTGTCTTCTTGCCAAAACGAAATGATGGTGGTGGAAAACAAGAATTTGAAACACGCTACAACTCAAAATATTTTGAAACTGTATTAAATATCGGTTGTTTGTTGATCTAAATGAAAATCTCACTTAATGTAACCATATTTTTCTAGCCTTCACCTAAATGACTGCTGAAATCCTCAAATGAGAAAAGATGCACCAACTTGGAAATATATTAATGGCTAACTAAGCCACAAGTCAAAGTTATGTTCTTAAAACTTTTAGGAATATTACAAGTGCTATTAAAATAAGATGACTTCTTCTCAGATCATCATAGGTTAGGAAAACAAAATGCAGAGTCTTTAAGGTGAAACACATGGAAAAGGTGAGGTAGAACTTTGATCAACATTACAAGGAAACTGAATAAGTAAAGAAAACTCTCTAAACCAGCATGATTGAGTAGATTATACAGCTGACCCTGTATACCATTAATAAAGTGTAAAATAAAACACCATGATTTTCCTCTGCCTTTATTCTAAAATTTTGTTCTGTTTTCTAGAATGACAAAACTATTTTCATCAGATGAATCCAGTGTGTCATGAGTGAAAACTACCAATATATTGGATTCTTCATATGAAGGTGTGAAATTTAGCACTAATCTTAAAAGTATTGAAAAGAACAGAAATTGAAGGAGGCTACAGAGGGAAAGAAACAAAAATACTAAGAAAAGTGAGGTGTATGTGTGTAAAATGTATGTATGGGGAGAAAAGAAAAAATACAAATAGTGATACAAAGGGTAAAGAGGAGAGAAATATTAAAATAAGAAAAGTCTGTTCCTCAGTGTCCAAGCCTCATTTACATGTTAAGGAACTAGTGTTAACAAGAAAAGGCCACTCTAACAATCATATGGGTTACCTACAGTCAAAATGTCAAAGCAATTCTTTAAATTCTCATAATAGTCTATAAACCATTCCTATTATCAGAGATGCTTTGTTCCTATTGTTGCTATAGTCACATTATGAATGCTTTCTTTAGTATTTATGAACTATAAGATTATTTTGATTTTTAAATAATGGCTTTTTTTCTGATTATAAGTATAAAGGATATTCATTACAGGAAATTCAGAAGATACAGAAAACAATAATGAAGAGAAAAATAACCATCCATAATTCCACCAACCAGAAATAACCAAGGTTAATATTTTGGCATATTTTCTTTTTAAAAGCTAAGACTTTCTAGTTGTAGGCAGCATTTAACTAAGCTACTTCAACATTTTATCTGAAATGATAATGACTAGTATCTTGAGACAAACATACACACACATTAACAAGTAAGTTCTAGTACCATTGTCTTTCAAAAAAAGTAAAAATAAATAGTTTTGAAAATCATTAATTTATATCTAACTTGAGCATTCAAGCATTAAAATCAAGTGAATCTAAACTAGGTTCTGAACTTAACAGCCTCCATCAAGTCAGGCATGAATTGCCAAACTTTCTTTTTGAAAGAAATCAATATTGTAACAAGTCTGTGGGGAAATTCAAGCAGTAACTATATGCTACAATATATAGAAAGACATATGTACAGACAAAAGAGAAAAAGAACAGGAAATGGAATAATAACAACCAGCCCCTGTGCTCTGCTTTGCCCCATAGGGGTCCAAAGTTGGTGTTAACATCAACATGCAGCAACTCTGAACTGGCTTAGTAACTAACTGCATAACAAAGTGCATGTACTCTAAGCTTGGAAATAACTCCCTATAGCATGCAGCTGAGTATCACTAGTTAACTAGCTCTGATGCAGTGAAGGAGACTGTTTCTGTGGGTGACTAGGCTTTTACCACATGCTGCAAGATGCCTTTCCCTCAATAGGCAAAGTTGACAATTGTGCTGCTTCAAAAATTCATCTTGGAGTACGAGGTAGTAGTCTTCCAGGGTCTGGTACTGTTCTATTTCTTGATTTAGGCGCTGGTTACACAGGTGTGTTCACTTTGTGAAAATTCGCTGAGCTCTACACTAATTCCTGTACTTGTTTGGTATGAATGTATGCTTCAATTAAATTTACATATACAAAAAGTTATTTATTCTGTGGTACCCTATCATGTAAACTTTGGGAAAAGCACCAACAGTAGTTCACAGTTCAGTGGCCATCATGAAAAAGAAAAGCCATTTTAGTCAATGAGGTGCTATCTAACCAAGCAACAAAAAAAACTGGGTGTGAACAAAGACATCACCTGCAGGAATTTTATGGAAGAGGAACTAAAGCACAAATAGTGATCAAACCTTCCAAAAGACTAAGGCCACAATAGGCATATGGATTAGAACAGATCACATATGTGGCTAGTAAGTCTATTTTTACATAAAGCTCTGTGGAGTATATTTTTGTTTTAAATGTTCTAATTCACACACCTTCCTGTCATCATTTCTGTGTTTCCTTTCTGCTTCATAATAGAAGTTCAAATCCTTCCCTCAAAGACTACCACTTTCAACTTATAAGAGAACCCTCTTTCTACTTTTAATTACATGGGAAATGCTTACAATAACAAGTAGGACACAAAACTATATATACAGTATATAATTATTTAAACAATATATATGCAGAACAAAAGAAGAAAATGACAACACTCCAAAATGCTAAATTGGTTATATCTATGCACTTTGTTTTCCTTTAAATTGTATGTATTTTCTTAATGCTACATTAATACTCAAAAAAATAATCATCATGATAAAAATAGGATACAAAACTGTACCTATACATGGAAAAACAGATAAGAAATATTAACGGTGTGACCTCTGTGGAATTGTGCAGTTTTTATTTTTAGTTTTATACTTTTCTCTATTTTCTAAGTTTACTGTAAGAAGCATGCTTAATTTTATAATCAGAAAATAACTTAGAAAATGTTGTTAGTACTTTATTTCCTTTAGTTAAACCTGGGAATAGAGATTAAATACAGTGTTCTGTGTGAGATAACACATCTTCTAGGGACTGAGGGTGGGGAGAAGTTCTTTATGTGGTCAGAAAAACAATTTGCTCATCAAACTATATTTTTTTTAAAAAAATTGTTATGTTATAGAATTCCATATTCACCAACATATTCGATGGAAGCATTTTAATTGGAGACATAAATTGAATGCTAATGTAAATCAAGTTTTTAAAACATTAAAAATAGTACAGGAAAAGTTCCACGTAAAAACACTACTTATTTGTTACTTACATCATTTTGCCATTAAAAACCCATAAACTGGCCCATGACGGTGATCACTATAAAAATTGAGAAGCTTGCAATCTTAAAGTATTTATACACTCTTATTCCTCCCACTTTACCTTAATTATTTTGTGTATTCAGGCAAGAAGCTCAGTATCTAGCATACAGTAGACCCCTGATAAATGCTCAATGAATTGAATTTCCATTCCCTTCAATTAGATACTTTTCTAGTAGATCTTATGACCTTCTGGCATTCATGGATATTTAAGGCAACTTGACAAGCATTTCCAGAGCACATGTAGTACAAAGGTCATATGGGCAATATGAAAACTAATAAAACATTGAAATTATTATGATCCAGTAGGAGGGTAAAATACATAAACAAATAACTACCAGCAAAATGCAGACAGAACTATGAGATGAAGTGTTAAGAGAACAAAAAGATTATTTTGTTTTTGGTGTGGGCGGTAGTGGGAAGAGGAAATGAAGGAATAGAGAACTACTTCAAAGATAAGGAGGCATTTCTGTTGAGTTTTGAAGGACCGTTAAAGTTTGACCAGCAGAGGGAAGAAAAGGGTATGCACGCTATATAGGCAAAAGCAGAAGTACAAGCAAAGGAATGACAGGAAAAGATAGAGAACAGTTTAGGGATCAACATGAGATAAGAAGTATATAAAACTACAAAAGTAGTTTGGAACTAGATTAAGAGTCTTGTATGCCATGCTGGGAAATGTAATCTAAAATGTATAAGTAATGGGCTTTTTTGAGCAATGGTAAGCATTTGTTCCCATGAGAAGAAATAGGAACTGAAAGCAGGGTAGTAAGAGTTAAAAGGGAAAGGAGACATATGAGAGAAGATTTAAAGTGACAGAATCAACTGGATGTGGCAGTTAATTATTGGAGGGGTATGTTGGGGGCCTTGGTTTAAATTTAAATGCAAGGAGGAAAGGGGTTAGATGAATGAATGAAATAGAAATGAAACAAAAGAGAGCAAAAGAAGCAAGAGACTGCTTGGGAGAGGGTTTCAAAGGAATGATCAACAGTGTCAATTACAGTACTGTAGAGATGTCAAAAAGATGTGTCTGGAAATAGATTTAGGAATGGGAAATCATCACCACTTATTCTCTTTGCATACTTTTTTGAACCTCTCGCTCTACTAAAAAAAAAAAAGTTCTTTTCAAAGTCAACATCCAAGAAAAAAAAAACAATAAAAAAAACTAAATGTCAGGTGGTTGAGTCAGGATTGGGTGGTGATAAATCTGTGTGAAATACTATCCTGAAGTCCTTTGTGAATGGAAAGATTGGTAGGATTGGAGAAGCAGTTATTTGAGAAAAAAATAACAAACACAAAGTGGGTCAAAAGATCATTTTCTTGTAAGGAATTCACTCTACACACCCTATTCCTAAAGAGTCAAATTTAGGATTTCAGGTAATGTGGGCCACATCAGGCCACACAGCAGGAAGTGAACAGCAGGTGAGAGAGCAAAGCTTTATTTGTATTTGCCGCCGCGCTCCCCAGCACTAGCATCACCACCTTAGCTCCACCTCAGATCATCAGGCATTAGATTCTCATAGGAGTACCAGTCGGTGGTGCCAAAAGAGTTGGAGATTGCAGCTCTAAGCTATTCATTTTCAATTATGTATGACAAACACAAGACTCAATTTTCATTTTCTAAAATACGTTTAACTATCTGAACTAGAAGAAAAAATATATATAGTAGCTTTCTATATGCCAGATACCTTAAATATTTTATCTCATTTAATCCCAACAACCTTATAAGGCAAGTTTACTATTACACCATCGTATATAGGAGAAAACTGAAACTTAGAAAAGTAAAATAACTCGCCTAAGATCTTAAAAATAGTAAGTGACAGAGCCCAACTTCTTAATAAGCTCTACTGACTTTTGACAATGTACAGAAGCAACTGTTTTCTCTGTCAAACTGTAGCCCATTGGAGACCACCCAATTATTAACAAACTGCTTGGTTCATTCATTTTCTACATCCTTTGGGAATAATGCCTCTGCCATCCTTTTGAATATGTTTCAAGTTCTTGTAAGTGTGTCATGGGTTATGAAGGTTGTTGCTCTACAAAGGACTTTCAAAAAATTCATGCCTGTACATGTTGACTCAAGGAAAATTGTACAAGCAAAGACCTGCACCACTTGAACCCGTGGGCTGTGCTCAATTAGACAGCATGCAAAGCTCAGTCCCATCTGTGTGGTTAAAGTAGAACAGTTAGTTGCGCAATAACAAAAACATGTACCTAGTCTTATTATGACAATTCTGCTTTTAGATGTGCTTACTTTACATTTTGGCTTCTTTGTGTCTGATTTTCATAGTTAAGGCATATGAATAGTGATGAAACTTTGAAACCAAATGCTCTCTTAGTTTTCTTCCAGGTTTCTGGATCAATTTCACTGAAAAAAATATACAGAAATCGCAAGACAAGCTGTTAAGAAACATCTATCATTTGCAATTATTTATCTGTGTGAATAAGACTTTTCTGGGTACTTTGCAACCAAAATAATACCATACAGGAATAAACTGCATGGAGTGATGCAAGGCTACAACTATCTTTTGCGAATGTCAGTATACATAAAAACAGCTTCATTCCCCTACTTGATTGCTCTTATATAGTGGAGTTTCTCTCTGATAAACAAAAGTTAGAGGAACTGTTTTAAACTAGAACTAAATCAGTTAATTCTGTTGACTTGGAACAAATGGGTTTTCATGGTCACAGGACTCTAATAGGTGAGAGTGTGGATGCTCAGCACAAACTTTAACAAAGGACAAACAAATCAGGCACAGGCCCCTGTGAGAGTGGGTGAAGAGAGATTTTGTAAACAAAGAAGATAGCACCGGCTTTTTCACATTTGGTGGCCCTTGTGTAATTCACAGCAATATATATTGGGTTCATCAACACTTAAACCTCAGTCCTACTCTGCTACTAAGACCCAAGATAAATCATTTTTTGACTAGAGATTATAATGAACCCTAGGATTTTTGAGGAATGAGTGAACTTTGCAAACGAATATTGAACAACACACATAAATGAAATGCAAAGTGATTTTCCCGTGTTGAAAAGTAGTTTCCCTAGCAGTTCGAGGAGAAATGTGATTCCATACCTCAAGTAACTAGCTAGCTAGCTTTTTTATCTAGTTGGTCTAATGGTAAAATTTGCTATTGTCACCATCTCAGATAATAATTTTTTTAAAGTATCAAAATATCTTTTTGAAAGTAGTTTAAATCAATACTTAGGGCTTTATTTCCATAGTATCCTGAAGTAAAACAGCCATAATTAGATTCCCAGTGTATTATTCATGTCTCCAAACTGACAGTTGCATAATCATATATTTCTTATTTTTTTGCATCTTGTTATCAGCATATTACCATAACTTAGTTGAGTTTTTTTATCTGCTAAGTATTTTACTTATGTTATCATTAATAATCACAGCAATGTAAATATTATCTCCATCTTACAGAAGGGGAAACAAAGATGCAGTAAAGTTAAATAATCTGACCAAGGACAAAAATCTTTGTGTGGTAAATCTAGAATTTGATTCCCATTCTTGACCAAAATGCCTGTGGTTTTCCTAGCACACAATACTGTCCCCCAATAAAATGTAAGTAAGATGCTTATAGTGTGCCTGGCACATAGTAGGAGCTCAACAAAAATAATTTTATTGTCTCTTAAAACTATCAAATAAATATTAAGCTTATATCCTTAACAGAAATAGGATGAAAGCAATCTAAATAGAAACTCTTTAATGAGTACTCTTCAATTCCAAATCATTCATGCAAATGAATCTCATCTGTAGGATAAAGTCAAATCCTTACATTTAGGTAGCCAATTGAAATGTAAGGACTTTCAACAATATATCAAGTCTTTATTCTTCATTTTTTATTAACCTTTAAAAAGTAATTTCATTTTAATCAATAAATTATCAACCAAGAGAGATAGTTACTCCTTTAATCAATAATAAAATCTAGGAAGCACAGCATTTTAAGCTGAAAGGGCTATGAGAGTTCATCTAGTTCACTTTTGTCTCTGCACACTCTGCCAAGTGGCCTCCACCTCCTACCTCTATACTATCATTTGACTAGTGACTAACTAGTAAAAGGACACAAAGCTGGTAGAGGCAAAGAAGAGACTAAAATCTCCTGAGTTCCAATTCAGTGTTCCTTCCATTATTCCACCCAGCCCTACTCAATGCAAGTAAGTACTCTCTCGGCAGAACTAGACACACTATTTTAAGGGGGAAAAAAACCCACCTCTAACTACTTAAATAGAGCCATCTCTCCAGTAACTCCTAAAAGGCTAATCCTATCAGCTAACCTTTACTGAGGATGATGTGTTAAACTCTTTACAGGAATTATTTCATTTCATCCTCAAGGCAAACCTATTGCAGAAGTTCTTAATTTGTCCCCCACTTGATTGATGAAGGAACCCAGACTCAAAGACTTCAAATAAGTGGCCCAAGGTCACAGGACTAGTAAGCAATGGAGCCAGAATTTACCCAAGGCCTGACTGGAGGCCCTGCTCTCAACAATGATACACTGCTATTATGTCTCTTCCTTTTTCTCCTAAAACTTTTTCTTTGTCCTTTGGGGTTTAGGATCACTATACATATAACATGTCTACCTAATCACATTTAGGGGTACGGTTTCTGGAAGGGTAAGTGCAGAGGGAAAAATTTTAACCCACATCATCCCCACAAATTTAAGACCCACTTGGACTACTTTCTCCAAAATGCAGGCCTTTGCTATCCTCATGCATAAATCTCTTTTTTCATTAACAATCACCTATTTTGTCACTCAATAATCCTAAATCAGATTTTTCAAAGGCAAAGGAAAGCACTGATAGAAACAATCACTTGGGACCTGAGACCCTTGGCATAAAAGAGCCCAAAAGGGCAAAGCAAAGTTTCCACCAAAACAGCAATGAAGTTAACGGGGCACAGTAACACAATCTTGTACCTGATACTGGAACATGGAGAGAAAAACAGAGCTGAGGGGGAAATATGCTACAGGCCTGAGGTTGTTAAACAGGAAAAGAGTGAGGAAGGGATTTCCTGGCACTCTTCTCCCCAGTCATTTCAAAGCCAATGCCCACCACCAATTAATTCAATTCAAGGCACCCTTGTGCCACACCAGGAAAAGGCGAAGCAAAGAGCTCCAACAGTCCTTCTCGAATTGCTAGCCTCCGCACTCCGTTTGTCTTACCCGTTTTCACCAGAGAGGCAAATTCTAAAGGAATTTTCCGCCCAACCCCCCAAGCAAAGTGAACCTTAGGGAGGAGAGGACCCTGCTTCACTTGATGGGGAAAAGACACTCATTTCCTTTCGAAGCAAGGGGATAAGAGGAGGAGAGCACTGAGGAAAATAAAATAAACTGCCCTTGGCAGGGTCTTGACAGGGCGCAATTTAGAAGCTGCACTCACCCGGGTGAGACATGGGGATGACCTCATTGCGGGTACCCGGGAAGTTAAAGATGATGCTCCAGACGCCCCTCTCTCGTAGGCCAGATGAATCTTGTCTGCGAAGGTGCAGCCCCTCCGCGCTGGATGAGGGCCAACCAAGAGACTTGCACGGTGTTTCCCCAGTCTCCCGAGACCGTGGGCACCGTGAAATTCGTGTGAGGGTTACAGGCATTGAGCGCCCCCGGCCCGTCGGGCGGTACAGGATCCCGGCCACAGGCTCAAGCGGGGAATCCTGGCCGTACACGCCCTCCTCGCTCAGCTCCCACACGGTGCGGTTCACTCCTGTGTGCGGAACACGCCAGGACACATTTAGGTATGCGGTCCACACGGCTTCGGCTCCCCGGGAGCCGGGGGCATGCGGACTCAGAGCCAGCAGGAAGCTCCACGCCAACAATCGGGGAAAGGCGAAGCCACCACAGCAGAAGACCCGGGCCCCAGGCGGTGGCCCCATGGTGCGCGCACTCTGCGGTACCCTAAGGCCCGTGGCACGCACCCTCCTGGCTTGTGGCAGGACCCTGGCCTTGACCAGGTGCGCGCCAGGTGGGGAGAGGGCGGGGAAAAACCCGCACGCGGCGAGCTAGGTCCGAGCCCACAGGCACGTAGCCTCGGTGGAGATGTTTGCTGCAGATGCAGCTCTTCACTGCTCTAGTTCTCTTCGCTGCTGCTGCGGCCGCGTCGGGCTCTGGGGCTTTAGCATGAAGCTCCGCCCAAACGACTGGGGGTAGAGGTGGCTGGGAGAGAGGAAAGGACACTGCAGGATCCGCCTTTTAAAAGGGTAACAGGATAACCAGGCATTAGAGTCGGATCTGAGGCTGTGCGGCCAGGTGTGTCACGTGTTTTTAGGAAAAATGGACAGGTGAGGAAATATAGAATCCGAACATAGAAAAGCTTCTGGTGGTATTCGAGTCCGTTTTGAATTGCAAGAATACATTTTTCATTCTGACATTTGCCTAAAAGGCATTTCAGGCTTAAGGTGCCAAAATGTGAAAATACTTATAAAGACCACAGATCCGAGGGGTCTGAGTTGTAGCCAAGAGAATTTGCGTAAGTGGACGGTGCTGGGGGCAGGTCGTTTACTGGTGGGGGGAGGAGCAGGAAAAGCATGTTACTTGTTTTTTTTAACCTTTCTACTTTCCTGCTCCAAACAAGCGTCATACCTGTGTATTTCCTTCTTACTCTTACTCCATGCTAAATATACTGCAACAGAGGCTCCTTCTAAAAGTAATCTTAGTCCTCAATAAAAAAGTACTGTTTTCACACACCTCAAAACTAGGCCTCTTCGTTTTCCCCAAACCAGGCTTATCCAAATGGATACCTCTGTGCCATTCATGACCTTAACTGCATAATCTTTCTCCATTTCCCACTATCTAAAAGGAGCCTGACCAACTTTGGCAATTCACTCATGGCACTATTGGATTACAATTTCTCCTTACTTTATGCAGTTTTTATACACCCTGTCAGTTATTGCATTTAGTAGATGCTCAGTAAATATGCACTGGATTGAACTGAACTAATACACCTGGTGTCTGACAGTTATGGATAACTGGTGACATTGGTTAATGAAATACAATGTTTCAGCTGTATACTTTAACAGTAAGGTCATTTTAACTTGAGTCTTCCAACCCAAGAACACGGAATATCTTTCCACTTCTTTGTATCTTCTTCAATTTCTTTTAATAGAGTCTTACAGTTTTCATTATATAGGTTTTGAATAACTTTTGATCTTGGGGAAATTACTTCTCTGTACCTCAGTTTCCACATCATCTGCGAAGTGGGAATAATAGTACCTACCCCTTAGTGTTATTCAGATGATTAAATGAGTTCATACATGTAATGCACTTAAAACAGTCCTAAGCAGAATATAAAAATTATATCTGTTAAATACTTTTATTAAAACAGGTTCAGGGATCCAATACTTTTTAAATAATCAATTTGTTACTTTGAGGTAATAATCAGAGAAAATGACGTTCAGAATGTTCAGCTTCAGTCACTTTTTCAGTTCAAGGAAATATAATTTATTTTATCCAACTAAACATTTGTTAAAATACTGATCAATCACTTCCTTAGACCCTGACCCAACATTTACTTAATATTATTCCTAAAGGTTAAGCATGGGACAATTCTGCACTTTTGATACTTTTACAGCTTAAGAGAAACCTAGTGGAAAATTAACACCATAACCAAACAGCACCTAGAATTCACATAAATGGGCAATTCTGTGAAACATGAACTCTAGGTACCGAAAGGGACTTTAGAAGTCAGGAGAGTATATGGGTCTAATAGCATGGTACTTCCAACTCCTGATGATGTTAATCTCTAAGATAAAATTTACCTAAGGGAAAGTAAAACGGTAGGACCAGCCACTTCTATGAAATGGTACAATTCCAGAAATTGAATTTGTTAGTGAAAAGCTCTCAAAATTCACTCACTATTATCTGCATGATAATCAACTATATTGTACTTTGAGAAACAGTGTGTTAAAAAGAAAATATATATATATTATATATGTATTTTATAAGGTGCCTACAGAATGAAGTTCAGAGTGATATTTGTTAACATTCATTCTTAAACAAATATTTATTTCACATCTACTATATGTCAGTCATGGGCTAAGCATTGGGGTAAAAAATCAGATAAGACTCTGTTCTCAAAAACCTCATAAATGAACTTTGATGAAACAAACAAGCAAACTGATGATTGCAGTAGAGTGCTATATGTATATAGTGTAAGTGCTCTGATAGATGTATGCATAGGGCAGCAGTGGGTAATAGAGAAAAGGAACCTAATCCAGACTGGGAAGTAAGGGAAAGCTTCCTAGAAGAGGTTACACCTGTGCTGAGTTTGAGAGCCTTTCTAGGCAGAGGAGAATACAAGGAAAGACATTGAGGCATGAAACGGTGACAACAAGTACAGGCTCTGTAAAGTTCTATAAGCATAAAATGATTAGATGGAGCCCAGAACACATGAGATAAACTTATAAAGATGCACAGGTGTTAGTTTTTGCGAGTCCCTTGGGTAAAGCTGGGGAGTTTGGACTTCATCCAAAACCAAGAAGTAATATAATCAGGGTTTAAGCAGGGAGTGCTATATAATCAGATTTGAATTTTAGAGATCATTATGTCTTTCCTGTGGATAATAGATTGGAAGGGGCAAAAAGAGAAGCATGGAGCCCAGACAGAAGGTGGTTGACAGTGCTCCAGATGGGAGATGAAAATGGTCTGGACTAGACAGGTAGTGGAGACAGATTGGGAATGTATTTTGAAGGTAGAATCAACAGGTCTTATTTGAAGGATGAAAGACAGAGAAGAGTTGGGGATTGCTCCGAGGTCTTTGGCTTGAAGACTGGGTGACAACCAGGAGGATGGTTTAAACTATATAGAGCAGGTAGGACAGAGAGATGAGTTCAGTTTAGATATGTTGATTTGAGTACCTATGATGTAACTAGGTAGAACTCTCTGGTAAGCAGTTGGATTTTCTGAATCCTGGACACCTATTAAGTGCAAGACACTAGAGAGGCATGGGTATACAGAGACAGTTCTTGACTTTAATGACTTCATAGTTTAGTAGGAAAGTTAGAGAGGTAAACAAGATAAAGTAACAAATGTTATGACTGATAAAAGCATAGAATGCTATGGCAACATGGGTGTGGCTGAGTCTCCCCCCCCCACAACCATGTCCACAGGCTGAATCTTTAAGGACAAATAGAGTTAAGCAAAAAGAATAAGAATATTCAGGCATAGTCAATAGTATAGTACATTCCCTGATGAGAACAACAGGGAATATCCAGGGAACTAACATGCTGTAGTTAGGTACGGCTGGAATGTAAGTTGTAAAGTGGGAGCCAGGGGAAGTAATGCTGGTCAAGTAGGTTGTGCCAGAACATGGAGAGTTTAGAAAAACTATGTTAAAGAGCATGGACTCAATACACATGTGCATACATGTGTATACACATGCACACACACTAAGTAAATATAGTAAAACAATAATTATTGAATCTAGATGGTGGGTATATAAGTAATTGTATTATTTTTTAACTTTTCTCTATATTTTAAACTTTTTGTAATGATAAGTTTAAAATTGTGAATTTATATTAAAGTTTATGGAACAAATGAATATGATCAGACTTAGACCTAAATAGATCCTATTGATTGTATGAGGGCAAGACAAAATGCAAAAACTAGAAGGAAGCTAATATCCCAGCAGTATTTTGGAAGTCTAGCCCAATTGTGGAGATATAGCCTATCAAACTATCATAGCTTGATGACATGACCCATTAAAATCATCCTAAGAACTCCCCCTTGCTACAAATTCATCCTCACCAAGCAACCTTCTTATTATCATTTAGCTACTCATGTAAATATACCTACAGGGAGATAATGCACTGATCAGCAAACACTAGTATCTGGAACAGTTATACTTCTCATTATAAATTAATCCATTGGCATTCTGGCTTTTATATTGGTCTTTGTGAATTTGGTTACGTGTGAGGTCATCCCCAGGAGCCAGTCTCTGATTATACTACCAATCAATTTAAAGTTTACAAAGCTGAGAATCAGTATGTAGATCACAACTGATATCAAAGTCTCCACTCTATGGAAATTTGTCTAGGTAACTCTCTAGTTTCCTAATATCCTTCTGTCTTGCCATGATTTTCTTTTTCAAACTGCAACAGAGCCTGGCTATCAGGAATGAGTCTCTTGATGAGGAACATATCAGAGAGCTTGTGAGAAACAAAGGATAGGTCCCACCTCAGACTGCTAATCGGAAACTGCTTTTAACAAGATTTCAGTAATTTGTACTCACATGTAAGTTTGAGAAGCCTTGATTTAGACTAGAGTATTCCTGACAGGTAGGTAGCCAGCACAAACCTCTGCTTGGACATCATGTTAGAGCTTACTACCTCAGTATCACATCCTGAGTAGTACTACACATTTCTTATTAGAAAGTTCATGTACATGGTTTGACTTTGCTTCAGTCCTTCCAGTTCCTCCAACGTAACTCTTCAACCCAGGTCCGAGTTTCATGTACTTCCCTGCTGTATTGACACCATGCCAGGGCCTTCTGCTTTGAGTAGTTTCCGTGTATCAGACTCACCTTTCCTACTTCAAACCATATTTATTAGTATCGATGTATTCTCAGGCTTCTGTCTAAGAACTAATAACAGCTACTGTTTATTGAACATTTACTATGTGTTTTATATGCATTATCATTAATCACAACCATCTGTATTATCCCAATTTTCAGAAGAGGAAACTGGCTCAGAGAGAATTAGCAACTTGCCTAAGTCATATAGGTAGTACTGAATCAGGATTCCAATGTAGTTCTGACTATAAGTATTAATAGCTGATAATGATCAATATCTTCTCTCTGGAGAGTGACATTTGCATTTAACATTGTCTTACACCAATTGTTTCTTGTATGCATTTCAGCACTATGACCAGTGAGAGAGATGTATTTGGGGAAGGAGTCTTTTTGAATTCCTCAAATCCTACAAAAGGCTAGCCTGACAAATATTTGTATCAGCAATACTGAACAGAAAGCTGTCCTGAGCAGTGCAGTATCTAGTGATGACTGATAAACAGAACAGCATCCTGTAGGAGCAACAACAGGGCACCATTGTGGCTGATTAAGTTTCAGACACACTGAGTTTGCAGAGGTGCAGAGATGGATGATATGTTCAGTTCTTGTCTGTAAGAACTGAGATATCACTCTGGCTTCTTACACAAATAAATGGCAAAAGCACCACCTGAGACAACTAGTGTCCTGGCATCTAAGTGATGCTGTGGCTACACAGCTTGATAATATAGGTGTAGAGAATGTGTGGAGCAGAGATGGTAATAAATGTCTACTCTAGGCAAATGCTCTATGGATAGTAAGAAGAAAATGATGGGGTTGTATAGAGAAGGAGGAGCCAAAGAAAACAAAGCAAAAAGCCAAAATGTGATGCTGCAGGATACTTTCAAATAATATAACATCACTTGTAAATGCAGGTAACCTCAGTTAGCTCATGTGGAAATACAACCATTAGAAAAAGAGGATTTTGTAAACAAAGCTTTCATGCACTCAAAGAAAACAGGATTTTTAGAGAGGGGATTTACAACAGATGTGATATATTTTTAACTATGAACAGTCTTCTCGCATCTGTAACATTAATATCTCCCATTGAGAGCTTACTATTTACTGGCCAGTTGCTTTATACCTGTGACATAAGTATTATACGCTACATCTTACAGGAGAAGAAACTGAGGCTCAGGTTACATAACTTGCTACGGTCACCCAAGGTAACCAATGACAGAATTGAAATTTGAACCCACTTTAGGCCAAAACTACACTCTTCCTATTATAGCACTTTCCACTCTATACAACGCTACCTTCAAAATTAGAGGTAGAAAGAAAACATATTTATTGAGACACTACTATATGCCAGATTCTTCACTTGCATTAATTATATCGTTTGATTCTTATGACAGGTAATAAAATTCTATTATACAGTAATTCCTATTTTTTTTTAGATGAGGAAAATGAGATTCAGAAAGGTGAAGTATCTTGCCAAAAATCACATAGCTAGTAAGTGGCAGAGCTGAAATTCACATAAGAGTATGTTTGACTCCAAATTCACTCTACTGTACTACCTTCCCACATACATAGTAAGGATATAATGACAAGGTGGAAAGAATGGGTGTTTTTCAGCCATATTTTAGCACATTAAGAACCCCCTTACCAGAGGGCCTTAATTTCCTGCTGAGCAGCCCCAGAAATCCTAGATAACAGAGATTAGGAGAGCACTTAGTAAAGTGCTTCATCATCATTTGTAAATGTCTACATCTTTGGTTGCTCACATGGGTGTGTGGAAAGAAGTGTCTGAACTTGTGTTAAGTGCAGATGTGTATTTTATGTCCACTGATGAAAACTGGCACAGAAAGGACTTGCATTGATGGAGAACAATTCAGAAAAATTGAGCTAGATTGTGTTGACTTGATTGCTACTGGGGGATCAAATTAGCTATTTTGAGTTTGGGGAGATAACTGGCAGGATTTCAGATTGCTTAAGAAGGATAAGAGTGGGGAAGGGCCCAAGACATAGGGAAGAAATGGCTTCAGGGAAAGAGTGAGTAGGGGAAGTGTTGGAGGGAATGATTGGCATGAGTGGTTTTTACCCTCCACTGCTGTATCTGGTCAATCTACTAAGGAAACTCATTTAGTCTTCTGCTGTCTCCTCTCCCTCCTTTTCAGGTTTCTAGTCTGATGAAGATTTCAAAAGAATTGAATCTGTAACTACAAGAGATTTATGTATATGTTATTTAAAAATTACTTCAGGAAAATGGGAGAGAAAAATATTTTTAATGACTTTGCTTCCAATCTATTCATACTATTCAGTAGACTAGATCCACGGAGCTCCCCGTTCTAGTTTATGTTATTTTAACTTTCTGTTGACTGGTTATGTGACACCGAGGAAATTTCTTTCTTTCCTCAACTACAAATAGGGATAATAATAATAATAATATTATTATTATATAGATATATTTGAACCACTTAGTGTTCCCTCAGATTAAAGCATAACAAATCAAATAATATATGTAAAATAAATGTCTATGATATTGTCACTGCCTAGGACAAGTGGCAGAGACCTATAGAAGAGAGTGGGCCTGGCAGGCATGGATAGGATCAATTTACCAAATTAGGGAGGAGTTAAGTTTTTAAAATGTACATTAGCAGTATTTTTTTTTAACCTACAGACAGAATGGGATTCTTTCTTAACAAGAACCGAATTTGCTAATTCCTAGTAAAGCTTGGCCTTCTGTAAAGCAATTTAAGAATAAGCATATGTATATGGTAGTGCATAACCACAATCACCTACTGAGGCCAAAGATTCACCCTTTAAAAGCTAAAGTCTGCCTGAGTGTAGGCAAAGGCAGCCTTTGTATTCTAAGGGGCAAAGTTACAAATTCACAGCTGCCAACTATATGCATTAGGATTAGCTGCAGCTGGTCAGGGCTCAAAATTGATCAATAACTTGGAGTAAATTAGTATCTGGCAATAAGTGACACGGTGCTACCACATAGTTGAGACAAACTGAAATTGCTGACTTACCACTCGTGATTCACACCATAATTAAGTTCTGTCACAACAAAATTGGGAAGTGCTATGGCTATGTTGGTCGCAGGGAACAGGAAAGGGACAAGCAGGCTTCAACAAAAGGGTTTTATGGCTACAAGAATTACTTTGGTTTGACTTCACCACAAATCATGCAGTATAAAGTATAGGAACTTTAAGGAGGGAAAACACTAACAGGAACATCAAAATGAAAAAAATTGCTCAAATCCATTCAACCACAGCACACTCTGAAATCTATAAAATCACTTCTCCTTTAGCTGATAATCTTCCAATTAGAAGGTAGTAAGTACATTTTTTTCTCTAAGTTGTCTCTGTGTAACTTTGGGTGCAGATAGTATTAGTATCCTTCATGTTCTTCACAGAAAACTAGCTCAGAAGCACAAGTCAGGAACTGCTTAATATTCCGGAAGTTGTCAACTCTAGAGCCACAGAAAACTTTTACCAGAGGCAATAAAGTGGCTCAGCAATGTTTGATTTTGTGGAAAAAAAAAAAGAAAGCAGAAATTGAAATCCTGCACTCTTGTTTGTTTGAAGAAGAGGCTTATCAAGTTCACCTTCAATGATTCCACCTGTTCATTACAGGTCTTAGGTGGTAATGTTTGAAGTATTTAGAGACCTGATGAGAGCATATGTGTGGGCCTTACATGGTGTTTAGGACAGAGCACCCTGCTGGTTTTAGGACCTTCTATTTTGATGGATTCAAGGCAGGATGAAAACTTTTCAGCGCACACATTCCAGGAAGTAGTCTATCTTATATCAGTGTTTTTAATTATGCCCATATAAGGGCATTTTCAGCAGAGGTTTCAAGTCCCAAGACAGAATGGTAATAGTTAATTCCTCAGAAGTAGTATACTAGAAAGTGAATTTATAGTGCCCGCTAGCTTTCTTTTTAACAGAAACTTATCCCTGTCACTGCAAATTGTTGGGTAGCAGTTAACAAGCAAAGAACAAGCAGACTTTCTGGGTAAAAAAAATGTGCTATACTAATCCAACCTGATCATGGCAGTCAATATACAAATTTAAGAATAAAATATTTTGACTAATCTTGACCCTCTGGGCTGTCTGGCATACAAAATTGTAAGTGAAAGCATCATTGGACATATGGGAGTAATAATATTCTTTTTTGGGGTTTCAGTGATTTAAAAGAATATTCACCCATTCACTAATTTATCCATTAGAATAAGAAACATTGTTTTAGAGCTTCTAATGTCTACAGAGTCTTGTGATGGTTGCTGGGGAAGATGAAAAGATGAATGCAACAAGGTCCCCCTCCATTAAGCATCTGAGACTACTGGGGGCAGGTTGTATGAAGACACATTTTTGGTCTCTCTCTTTGCTTTTGCCTACATGCATTTAGATTATCAGCAGTACATGCTTTAATTGAAAGCATAGTCTAATCTCAACTTCTACTAATGGAGAAAAGAAGTGAGATTAATTTTCTTTTGGACTATTGTAAATAGTCTAATTGATTTCTATGCTTTAAGTCTCTCCCCCACTCCAAATCATTCTTCATATCACTGCCATATAATACTTTCTAAAACATAGCTATGGCAATGTCACTTCTCATTGCATATTGAATTAAATAGAAATTTCTAAATTTGGAAGGCTAGGCCCTCAGCAATCTAGGCCCATCTGACCACTGCCCCTTTATGCCACCACTGTATCTGACATATATCTGTATTATATATAGCATCTTCCATACTATGCTGCATTTATTTACTTACAAACCAATTTCCTCCATCAGAGACTAAATTACTTGAGAGGAGGGACAATGTATTTCCTTTCTTTGTAGCCGAGCTCTTAACCTGGCACATTAGAGTACATTCAAAGAGTGAGTAGAGATGGAGGGCAAGAACCGGAGGACAGGCCAGCTAGTTTGCTGGCTAGGTGTTATGAAACTTTTTTCAGTGTTTTTAAGGTATCATTTACATAGAGAGTAAAATTCACACTTTTTAGTCTACAATTCTATAAGTTTTCACAAAATATAGTCATGTAACCACTACACAATTAAAATATAGAATAGTTTTGCCATCCCCTAAATTCCCTCATGCTGTGCCCTTATAGGCAAATCCTTTCCCCCACTCAAACCCTGGCAACCTCTCATCTGTTTTCTGTCCCTATAATTTTGCCTTTTAAAGAATGTCATATAAATGGAATCATTCAGTATGTAGCTGTTTGTGTCTGACTTCTTTTAGCTAGCACAATGCATTTGAGATTCATCCATGTTATTGTGTTGGCACGACTTTTAAACAAAAGAGTGGTCAGAGAGATGGGTACTGTGAGGGGGTGCAAAGTCCTGTGTAAGTAGAGAGGCAGGAATGTTTGCTTCTGACTCAAGGAATTAGGGGAGATTTCATGGTGAAATTAACATCTGAGCAGGGCCTTCAGAGATAGGTGGGATTTTTCTAGGTACACATGGTGAGGGAAGATATATTTCAGTAAAGGATATAGCAGGAACAAAAGCTCAAAATCAGGAAAGAGCAGAGGGAATTTGGAGAACACTATTTCAGTTTGTCTAGAGCACAAGAGGAGGAGAAGTGGGTGGTAGGACAGCAAAGGTAGGTTAGATCTTTGCTGTCCTTGAATAACATATTTAGGAGTTTGGTCTTGATTTGTTAGGCAGTGTATAGCCATTGCAAGCTTTTGATTCAGGCTCTTTTTGGAGAGTAATAGTTCTGCCTGCAGGTAATTCTGCTGCCCTATTTGGGCTGAAGGAGACTGCTCTATGTCTGAGTGGATATACAAAAGTGACTCTTAAAACAAGGCAACAAATGACATCTAAATATATCAAAAGCATACCACGGGTATATAGTATCTGTACTACCAGTATACGTATGCTAGAAAATGTATTTGTGACAGGACTGAATCCAATATCTGCCAAAGGCTTTCCTAACTTTCCATTCATTTGTATTCTCTCAATTATCTCTATTGTCAAAGTTTCCTGGATCCTATTTTCCTAGTTCTCCATAGAAACATCTATACTGGGGTAAGTAAGAATTAATGTTAGGGCTTCTGTCTTAGCATATAAGCAATAAAAAATTCTAGTTGAACAGCATTTCTTTCTTTTGTAAGACCAAACTATCTAGTGATATTAATCAAATTCCTATGTAGAAAGAACTCATTCCTATTTTGGATGCTTACAGACATTTCACCACAGAGGTTATACAGATGGCAAACAAGTACATGAAAAGATATTCAACATCATTAGCCATTAAGGAAATGCAAATCAAAACCACTGTGTGATATCACTGCAACCTACCGGAATGGCTAACAAATAAAATAATAAGATAAAATTAGAAAAATAACATCGATTTATAGCAAGAATGTGGAGAAACTGGATTGCGTATACGCATACAGTATTGGTGCGAATGTAAAATGGTACAGCCAATGTAGAAACAGTCTGGCAGTTTCTTACAGAACATACAACTACCATATGACTCAGCAAATTCCAGTCACGGGCCTTTATCTCAGATAAATGAAAACTTACATTCACTAACAGCTATATATAAATGTTCATAGCAGCTTCATTCATAATTGCCCAAAACTGGAGATAACGAGATAGGTGAATGGTTGAAACAAACTGTGATACATCCATACCATGGAATACTATTAAAAATAAGAATGAACTATGAATATATGCAACAGTCTGGATGAATTGCCATAGAATTATGCTGACTGAAAAAAAAGCCATTTACATAACATTTTTGAGATGAAACATTATAGTAATGGAGGACCAATTAGTGGTTGCCCAGAGCTAAGGAGAGGGTATGGGATGGAGGTGTATGTCCCTAAAAAGGGGCAATGTGAGGGAGCCCTGTGGTGATGAACTGTTCTGAATCTTGCCTTTGGTGGTAGTCATACGAACCTACGCATGTGATAAAATTGCATAGAACATGCCAATAAGTGCATGTAAACTAAATAAAATACAAATAAAGTGGTTGGATTGTATCAATGTTAGTCTCCTGGTAGTGATATTGTACTATACCTATATAAGGTGATTCCATTGGGGGAAACTGGGTGAATGGTATACAGAATCGCTATTTATTTTCTTACAATTCAGTATGAAATTATCTCAAAACAAAGAGTGTTTTAAAAAGAGGAATATGCATTGATTGTAGAAATGTATCATACACTACTTGAATTTAACTTTAGGAAACTTTTTTTTTTTTTTTGCTGAGAAAGTTAGATGTGTTTTATGACATAAAATTAAAAAAAAATAATTCACAATGTTTCTAGTTTTAATTATGTTGTCAGGAACATGGAGCCCAAACAGGGGAAGCTAACTTCTGTTCCTTCTATGGTGATTCTTACCTCATTTGGGGTCAGGATTACTTCTGAAAATTTGATAAACTCTATGTACAGAATAAATAAACATACACAATTTTGTGTACAATTTCAAAGTTTTAAGGACCTCATGAGATTTATCCAGTGACCCCATGTTACTGTCAATCTACTGCTGTGCTGTTCAATAGGATAGCCAATAGCCATATTTTTGCTATTTAAAATTGACTAAAATTAAACATTCAGTTCTTCAGGCACATTAGCCACATTTCAATTGCTCAGTAGTCACAGGTGGCTTTTTGTTATGTATTGGACAGCACAGAGATAGAACTTTGTATCAATGAAGAATATTCTCTTGGACAGCATTTAAAATAAGATTTACTTTATTTTTGGCATTATAGAGATTGTATTATTTAAAATTTTCCTTCATGTTTCAATGGTTTCTTAATCACCTATGGTATGAGAGACTCAGATTTCTCTTGAAGCAGATCTGATTAGGGAAGGAAGATTTTAACATATTTTAAGACATATTAAAAACATAAAAGGATACTTATCCAGGAAATTATTGTCTGGGAGTTTGATTCTACTTTATGGTTTTGATTTATAATCACTATACCCTATGTAGGAATGAAGGATATTCCAAGAATACCAAGATGTCATGAATGTGATTTAAAGGTTTTGGAGCTAAAAAAAAGTTTTTCATTCTAACAAAAGAAAAAAAAAAGAAAATTGTGATCTTGAAATATCCTGTGGCTTGGTGATATATTTAAACCATGTCTTTGTTATCATCAGCCTTTCTTAACATGTTTTTTTTTAACTGCAGTACTCCTGGAATTTTAGTATTCTAATCAAAGTTAGTGGTGCCATACTGAAAGGAGCCAAAAGAAATGGCTAAATTTGCAGCACTACCATTTAGATGTCCATTGTATGCATGCATGCATGTATGTATGTGTGTATGCATGTATTTATATGATTTTTTGTATTTCATTTATTTCACCTTCCTCATTTCTTTTTTTATTAATTACTAAAGTATATTTGGCATACAATATTATATCAGTTTCAAGTGTACAACATAGTGACTAAACATTTATATACTTTACAATGTGATCACTACGATAAATCTAATAACCATCTGTCACCATGCAAAGCCATTATGATGTCACTGATTGTATTCCCTGTGTTGTATACTACATCCCTGTGGTTTATTTATTTTATAACTGAACTAAAAAACTTTTGCACAGAGAAGGAAACCATCAACAAAATTAAAAGACAACTTACTGAATGGGAGAAGTTATCTGCAAATGATATATTTGATAACAGGTTGCTATCTAAAATATATAAGGAACTCATACAACTCAACATCAAAAACAAACAATTCCATTAAAAAATGGGCAGAGAATCTGAATAGACATTTCCCAAAGAAGACATACAGATAGCCAACAGACATGAAAAGAACCTCAACATCATCAGTCACCAGGGAAATGCAAATCAAAACCACAATGAGATACTACCTTACATCAGTCTGAATAGTTATTATCAAAAAGTCAACAAATAACAAGTGTTGGTGAGAATGTAGAGAAAAGAGAACCTTTGTGCACTGTTGGTGGGATTGTAAATTGGTGGAGCCACTATGGAAAAAAATCTGGAGGCTCCTCAAAAAATTAAAAATATAACTATAAGACCCAGAAATTCTACTTCTGAGTATTTATCTGAAGAAAATAAAAACACTAATTTGAAAAGATATACGCACCCCTATGTTCATTGCAGTATTATTTACAATAGTCAAGATATGGAAGCAACCTAGGTGTCCATCGATAGATGAATGGTTAGAGAAGATTGGGCATATATATACAATTAAATATTACACAGCCATAAAATGAATGAAATCTTGCTATTTGCGACAACATGGATGGACCTAGAGGAGGGTATTATGCTAAATGAAATTGTCAAAGACAAACACTGTATGATTTCACTTATATGTAGAATCTGAAAAAACAGAACTAAGGAATAAACAAAACAAACAGAAACAGAATAATAGATACAGAGAACAAATTGGTGATTTCCAGAGGGCTGTGTGTGTGTGTGTGTTGGGGGCGGGGGGGGAGGGTGGTTGGGGATGGGTGAAAAAGATTTACCTTATTTGAAAAAATCAATTCTACATACTTATAACTTCAAGACTATTTCAGCTTCACAACTACCTTGTGTGAACCATCTGAGTGCCTGCAAGGAGACCCCAACCTAAGAACTCCCTCTTTAGATGGATTCTATTTTATTCACAAATATTTTATTTTGTATTGGGTTTAATAAAGGGACTACTTTAAACATCTTTGAATTAAGTAGGATATAGATCCTAAATTTTTACCATTTCAGTTATAATGTACAATGGAAAAAGACAGGACTGGCATTTGCAAATAGGAATAATTGTTTTAAGTATATTAGGTATTTTTAGAGAACAGATACAGATGAATAAATATTAGGAGATAGTCAAAAGTCAGGCTTATCTACACAATACCAAAACAATTGGTTAAAAGTGGAATATTCAGTTGCTTTGTTGACCTAGTATCTTTGATTTATTTTAGAGTCATGTAAACGCATATGATACTAACTGTGGCAACGTGTTATTAAAATAGGGGGAATAGCAAGATTTAAAAGCTATTATGAGAAAATAAACAGCTGAGCTGAGTAACATTTTAGATGTATAGCCAGAAAAAAAGGGGGAGAATATGTAAGGGAAATTGTGACATGCAATAAATAGCTTTCTGGTTCATTGTACTTTGTCAAGTATTTAGGAATAGAAGGCATTCATGTTTAAAGTAGTAGTCATTTACTGAAGCTCTGATGATCCTTCTCTTATTAAGAGAATTATATTCTTAAAATGTAAATAATATTCTGCATTCTGACTTTCTCCTTCAAATATTGAAATCAACTTTTTTTCTTTTATAAATTGAATTTCCATCTAAAGCTAGATACACACCAGAATTATTATATTGAAGATGTAGTTTTCTAAGGGTCATTGTTTATTAGTCTCCTAAAAAGAATTGAGTCAGGTCTCAATTATAGATACCAATAGATGGGAAGCAGTGATGCAGATAATATGAATGAGGAGATAATAAAAAAAAGCAGTTGAAGTTTGCTTTGAAATGCATTTTTCAGCATGTTGTTATCTTATGTTTTACACAAGCATTCCCTTTAGACCAATAATTGGTGACTCTGAAGTAGTTTGAGTGAATGAAGAAAGTTAGCCTGAAGATTTAAACACTGCCAGTGAACTGGCTGCATGCAGATAATAAAATGAATGACATGACAATATATTTATGTTCTGTATATTGCCTTACTCCCATAAACATGTAATTACTAAAGAAAATGTATAGACTCACTGGTCTTATTCATTCTTGGAATTTATTCACATCTTCAAGGTGCTTTTTTAAAACAGCTTTATTGATATATAATAGACAATTAGTTGTTCATATTTACAGTGTACAATTCAATGAGTTTTTTTCAATTATAGTTGGTTTGCAATAATATATTAGTTTCAGTTGCACAGCACAGTGATTAGAGATCTATATAATCCATAAAGTGATCGCCCCAATAAATCTAGTACACCTCTGCCCCCTTACATATTTATTACAATATTATTGACTGTATTCCTTAGGCTACACTTTATATTTGCACGACTATCATGTAACTACCCATTTGTACTTCTTAATCCCTTTGACCTGTTACACTGACCCCAACCCCTCTCCCATCTAGTAACCCTCAAAATATTCTCTGTATCTATGAGTTTGTTCCCAATTTTCTTGTTTTTAGATTCCATATGTACGTGAAATCATATGGCATTTGCGTTTCTCTATCTGACTTACTCCATTCAGCACAATACCCTCTAGGTCCATCATGTAATATCTTTTTCCATCCTCTTCCTTTTAGTCCATGTGTGTCTTTTAATCTGAAGTGAGTCTCTTATAGGCGGCATATGTAGGGGGCTTGTTTTCTTACCTGTTTGACTACCTCCTCTATTGATTGGAACATTTAATTCTTTTTCATTTGAAGTACCTGTTGATAGATATGTATAGTTATTGTCATTCTTTATTCTTATTTTTGCTACATGTTTTTTTTTTTCTTTTTCTTAGAGAAGTTCTTCCAACATTTCCTGTAATGCAAGCTTAGTGGTAATGAATTCCTTTTTCTTGTCTGGAAAGCTCTTTATCTGTCCTTCGACTCCAAATGATAGATTTACTGGATAAAATAATCTTGGTTGTAGATCCTGGGTTTTCATCACTTTGAATATTCTATGCAAAGCCCTTCTGTCCTGCAAAGTTTCTTTTGAGAAATCAGTGGCCAGTCTTATGTGAGCTTCCTTGTAGGTAACTAACAGCTTTTCTCTCGCTGCTTTTAAGATTCTGTCTTTGAATTTAACCTTTGGCATTTTAATTATAGTGTGTCTTGGTGCGGGCTTCTTTGAATTCCTGGTTTTTGGGACTCTCTGAGGTTTTATGTCTATTTCTTTCACCAGGTTAGGGAATTTTTCCATCATTATTTCTTCAAACAGGTTTTCGACTTTTTGTTCTCTCTCTTCTCCTTCTAGTACCCTTAGGGTGTGAATGTTGTTATGTTTGATGTTGTCCCATAGGCTCCTTAAATTATTTTCATATTTTTGGATTCTTTTTTCTTGTTGCTGTTCTGATTGGTGTCCTTTGCTACCCTATCCTCTATATCAGTGATTTGAATATCCGCTTCATCCACTTTGTTGATTCCCTCTAATATAGTCTTTATCTCAGATATTATATTCTTCATTTATGACTGATTCCTTTTTATAATTTCCATTTCCATTTTTATAGTTTTTATCTCTTTGTTAAAGTTCTCACTGAGTTCATCTACTCCCTCACTAAGTTCATTGAGCATTTTTATAATCAGTGTTTTGAACTCTGCATCTGGTCGATGATTGCTTGATTCCATTTTTCTTGGAGCTCTGTACTGTTCTTTCATGTAGTACATGCTTCTCTGTCTCCTCATTTTGACTGCTTTTCTGTGTCTGTTTTTATGCACTAAGCAAAACTCATAAATCTTCCAGTCTTATTAGCATGGCTTTGTGTAGTAGGTGTCCAGTGGCACAGTCCTGAGAGGGGTTCAACCGAAGGCCAAGTTTAGCCCAGACTGTGCCCCTCGGAGCCACCTGTTAAGATTCAGTAAGCGATCTCCAGTTGGCTAATACCCATGTTGTGCTTATAGTTGCCTCAAGGGGCTAGGCCAGAAAATGAAGCCAGGTACCACCAATACAGGGCTTGGAGCTGCTAAGCAAGGGGCATAGGGAACAATGAGGACACCACTGGATGTGGCTTGGGTAGAGCTGCAAGTTGGGGGAGGTGGAGTTTCAGGGAATCCTCTGGGCAGAGTGACCTCTGTTATCCAGTCTGATGATGTCTCAGTTATGATGGTCCACACACTGGCAGGAGGAAAGTCTCAACAGAGGAACAGTGGATGCCGCCAGCACTTCAGCCTCGGGGAAAGCCTCACTTCCAGCCCTCGCCTTAAAGTCTGACAACTCAGTGTTCCCCTTTATGCCACTGGCACCTCTGAGCAGCCAACCCAGTGCTGGAGCTCAGAACAAGCGAGTCCATCACTGCAGAAGTTCAGTCGCAGTCCCTTTAAGAGGAAAGTCTGCACCTGCCGCCTACAGTTGCCACAGCCTCTGTCTCGCTCAGTCACATGGGACCGGTTAGCCTCACATCTCCACCCACTCCTACCATTACAGGATGATTTCTTATTTCTCTCCCTAGTTATAGTGCCTATGTTCATCCAGACCACAGGCGACTCTGCTTGTTGTTTGCTCTGTGGTTTCGTCAGGACTCTGGCATGGTTGCAAAAGGTGATGTACAAAGCCTCTACCTTCTATACCATCTTGTCCAGTGTTTAAGATGCTTGATTTTAAAGTAATCAATTAGATTTATTTTTGTTTTATTCAAATCTATCTGGCTGACCTTGACCGAGTATCTTGGTGTTCTCTTAATTAAAAGAGTTGCCATATGGTGTCAGAAGACATTGGAAATTTTACTTCAGATGCCAATGTAGCACACTACTATTTAAATGTGCTTGAGGCAAATATCAAAATGTTGGAATTAGCCATGAAAATTCTCGACATGCCCTCTGGTGGGCCTTTCTTTTATAAGGTTGGAACAGGAAAATGCTGTGTCATCATCTGGTTGTACAGTGGGTTGGAGAAAAGGAATTCCACTGTAACTATCTGGTGATAAATAAACCCTAAATATGAATTCACAAATCTTTCTTGCACAGATAAGTCTGGCTCATTTAACTAGTTTCAAAGCTAAAAGCAAGATTTAAAATGCTAAAATGAAAACTTTGTTAGGTGCTTTGTTATGTGTTTTATGAAAGAAAGTCATCTTATTTTATAACTGTTGGGTAATCTCTCCATAAATGTGTAAACCAACTAAATAATTCTGCCACAAGACGATGTCTATGAAGAGGTGGATTTTAATTCAAGATTTTTACAGGATTTTCAAAAATGAATTTTCAGATCCTCCCCTTCTCAGGGGGGAGGGGTTCATATGAAGCTTAATCCTATAAATCAGCACATATTTCTAGAATTTTGCTTATGGAGAAGAATGGAAAATTATATTCAGTGTTTTCTTTAGCAAAAATTATTTATATTTTTCTTAGATCAAAATATATTTTAACATCCTGAGTGGTAAAGTAATAAATATCCAGCGCTTATCTTCCCAACAACTTCCTTTATAGTAAAATGGGGTTGTACACAGTTTAAATTGCAAAAATTGCACACATAGCCACATTTGAGTTGACCACACATTCTTGCTTATAGCTTCAGAAGAAGCAAATTCTGATATTAGAAAGAATCTAGAGAGATCTTTGCTTTCTACTCTCTCCAGCACCAACTGGCACTGAAACACTAGAACTGTCCAGAACATAGCTGACTATTTCCTCTATGAGTTTCTCCCTAAAGCAGCAAGATCAGCTTTTCATACTCCTGAGAATAAACAAGATTTTCATTTATCAAACTAAAATTCTTCTGGACTCATTTAAATCAATGTCCTCAGTTAAATAATTGTTCTCCTAGTTTTCTAAAACATCATCCTCAACTGCTTACACCATTAACAAAATGAATAATAACAGGTGCAAAAGTAATGCCTGGAGCATTAGAAATTTGTCTTTTGGTATGTATTAATCTTTACTGTTCTCCTTTTGTTACAGATGTTAGTCGTATGTCAAAGACAAGGGTGAACCTGATTCCAGGACAGGAAAACAAACATATTAATGGATTTGGATTATCTATTTTTTTCATATTTCAGGATAAGATGGTACTTTACTCTTTAGCCTCTGAATACAATCTATGTAGTAATTAAATTTATCTGAAAGCAAATTTAGGTCAGTGGGGGTTTTGTTTGTTTGCTTTTGCCATTTTGTTTGGCTGATGGCAAAGAAGTCTTGAATTACCCTTCTACTCTTAGTATTTTCTTTCTCTAAATCGAAAATAGGTATGTGATTTGAGAAGACATTTTAAAAAATATATGCTATCTCCAAGATCTCACCGTAACAAAATGGAAGTATTGCCCTAGAAGTTATAGCATAAAAATATCCCAAATGAATGTCAATAATATCCCACAAAAACATCACAAATTCATGTTTTTAAAAATGTAATTACAGGTTAAGGACACAGGTCAGTTAAATGGAAGCCTAAAGTACCAGATTTCTAAGGTATTACTGCTTGAACAGGACATATTTTGTCAGCATTTACTGCTTTACTAACATTTAAGTATTCATAGAGGGACGATTAATGGACTGTGGATATCTGTTTTTTTTTTTCTTTCAGAGAAGTATCAATAAGCTATCCAAAAGTTTAAACAATTTTCACAAATTGTTTATTTATTCATTTATTTATAAATTAAGTTTATTGGGGTGACATTAGCTAATAAAATTATATAGATTTCAAGTATAGAATTCAATAATATGTCATATATATATATATTGCAAAGTTATATTTCCTTCCACCACCAAATATTTGACCCCCTGTACCCCTATCTACCTCCTTATTCCCACCCTTCCCTCTGGTAACCACTGTTCACTAATCTACTGTCCGTGTCAATGAGTCTCTGTTTGTCATGTTCGTTTGTTGCTTTCAGTTTTATATCCCACATATGAGTGAAATCATATGGTTCTCAATTTTTTCTGTCTGACTTATTTCACTTAGTGTGATTACCTCAAGATCCATCCATGTTGTCACAAATTGGATAAAGATGTGGTACATGTATACGATGGAATATTACTCAGCTACAAGAAAAAATGAAATACTGGCATTTGTGGATATTCTTTTAGATTTACCTTTTTTCATTGCCAGAAGTATAGTCCAAACATATAGAGTAAAGAAACTAGAACTCTATTTTCATTATAAAGTTGTTTTGCTAATAGAGTAAAACTTTACTAAATCAGATTTGCTTGAGGTTGGCAAGTTCTACAATTGGAATTGCAGAGTGTGCAGAGTGTAGTAACATTTCATTATTTTGGAGAAAGGCTAAGACTTATTCTATGATGAAAGAAAATTCATGGTATATATAAGTTCTGCACTGGGATCAGTTTATCTTGTACAAGAAAACCAATTTTCTTAGTGCATTAGTAAATAATCATTTACCTAAAAGCAATTGATTAAAATAATTTACATTGTTCTTTGAAGTGGATTTCTGTATTTCATTAGCTTTGATTACATTACTGTATATGTCTAACAAAATACTTTTTAAAATGCCTTCCTTAATTCTGGGCTTTCCTGTCAGATAAGCCTTCCTCTTAAAATTTTAATATCAAACACAGGTTTATTATTTTCAGGTAATGCAATAACACAAATGAATTGCTACTAAAATCATGCCAAAGAGAAGCACTGCTGGATATCTTTTAATGAATAGGCAGTTTGAAGGAAAATGTTACTTTTATGTAGTGCTTAAAGAGAATTTCTATTCTCTGAAGGCAGTTAATCATCTCCCCATTCCTCTAAGTGCCAACTCCACATTTTTAACTAAGATTAAACACTGGTGAGTATAGTTTACTCAAATCCACATATTATGATGCAGATCACTACATCTATAATAGCAAATATAAATAAGTGAAAGAGTAATGTTAATTTCATAATATTGTACAGGAAAACAATATATGAGCTAGAATTTGGTTCCTTTGCTCCCCGCCCCTGGGTGGGTGTACACACTTCTGGGTAGGTGTGTGAATCACAGGTGGCAATCTAGGCAGTTCCTATTACCAGAGCTTTATATAGAAGCAACCTAACAAAGAAATCATGTCCTGGACTGCCAGCTGAAGGTGAGACACCAAATAGATTCAGGGAGAGGTGACAGAGATAAAAAGAACACTGTTAATATCCAGTAAGGCTGCCATTAATCTAAGGAACCCCAATATTTCTGGTGTTACCACACTCTATTGGCTATTGTGAAATAGAATTGTGAAATAGGTAGTATTCTTGGGGAGAGAATATATTTCCTCTTTTCAGCCACATTAATTCATTTGTTCATTAATGAGGACCTAGTGTTAGTCACTGTGCTAAGTTCTGTGCATAATGCAATGAATGTAACAAGGTTCCTGGATCTCCAGCAGTCTAGTATTGCTTCCAGGTCACACCTCATCCTATCTACTAGTTTGCACTCAAGTTACTATCAACAAATTAATTTCTGCTATGGTATCACTTGTTAAGTTTAAGAGGTTACCTTTTTCAGGACCATGTGCCTTTTAAACAGAGACATAAAGACCCTATAAACTTTAAAACTCAAAGGGATGCTTCTTTAATGATGTATGAAATTTCAGATAATATATCATAGAGAAGAGGATACTGTTGGGCAGGAGGATTCCTGGGACCCAACAAGTCACATCGCACAGGTGACTGGCTCCCAAATCCTTCTCTAAGACACAAAGAGTAAAGTCATTCTTAAGAAGCAAAGGAAAGGACCTCTCTTGATTAACAGAAAAAAATACATACATATATACATATGTGTGTGTGTGTGTGTGTGTGTGTGTGTGTGTGTGTGTGTGTGTGTTATATATATATATATATATATATAGAGAGAGAGAGAGAGAGAGAGAGAGAGAGAGAGAGAGTAAGAAATGTTGAAAGTAAAATTCTACCACTAGTAAAAAGCCAAAAAGTCAATACCACTAATTGAAAATTAAGTGAATGCTATAAAGTAAATAGAAGACAATTTCACGTAGTGAGGAGTCTAATGTCCTATATTGTTCAAGACGGCACAAATAGGAACAATGTGTGAAAGTTAAAGGGAGGCACATTTTGGTGTAGCTTTAAAAATAATTGTCTAAAAACTTAACCTGTCCAGCAATGAACTGAACTGCCTTGTGAGATGATGAGTTCTTTGTCACTGAAAGAGCACAAGTAGTAAATGGATGGCTACCAGACAGGATTTTAGTTTAAGGGATTTCTGAAGTACATGGAAGATTTATTTATTTTTAATGTGTAGTCTATGAATCTATTAGTCAATGATAATTAGGAATCCAGGAAAGATAAAAATAGATACATAAGAATACATAAAAATTAGGCAAGAAGCAAATTAACGTGACCTAAACTACGTTTATGTGTTGAATAGGTACCAAGTAAATGAGAGGTCAGGGTAAACTTTTTAGTCAGAAAAGGCTCTGATAGGAAATAAATTTTGCTCAAGATTTTAAAGTGATAAAAAGACATGGGTAGGTGCAGAAGAGGGAGAATAAACCAGGAGAGGGGATGACCTCATCAGCATCATCTTACTACTACCATTTTTTAAAAAATTAAATTTACTGGGGTGATATTGGTTAGTAAAATATAGGTTTCAAATGTAAAATTCAATAATACATCCTATGTATATTGCATTGTATGTTTGCCACCCAGAGTCAAATCTCCTTCTGTCACCATGTATTTGAACTCTTTTAATCATGCTTCTACCTTTATTTTTGGGTGTCTACTATAGAGGAGGCACCATGCTAAATGCTTTCCTTAGATGTGTTATTTCATTTAACCCTTAAAACCTCCCTATAAAGTAGTACCATAGTATTCACATTTTACAGATGAGATGCCTGAGATGACAAAACTGTAATTTAGAAAGGTTAAATAAATTGTCCAAGATCGCACAGCTAGAAAACAAATTGTAGGTCTGGTATTCAAATCCAGGTCTGTCTCCCTATAAAGCCCATAACCTAAATCGCTACAACATTCTACTGCTTCTCATAGAACCAATTGCACGGGATTTTGATTTTAGTAAAAACTAGTTGTATGCTCGAAGTCTCAGACAACTATGAAATGTAAAACTTGGAAAAGACCGGACAAATAGTTGGCCCTCAGTAAATATTTATTGAATGAATAAGTAAAATCTTGCTTTTTAAATGAAAAAAAAAAAAAACCACACACACATTTTTACATTTATTTTATTCCCATATTAGAAAACCTAATTGTCAGCCAGAGCTTGCTCTTCCTAAGAGCTTACCTCCTAACCACAGCACAGCTTCCCTTGGCCCAGGCTATGGATATGTAAACAAGAATGAATAGCGCCTCAGGGCTTTACACCCTAGGGGTTAACCTTGCCTCTGGTATCCCAGGTGGGTGAGGTATCCTGTGGAAATATGCAACACTTTAGAGCCTTTGTGTTTCTCTTTAGGACTTTGTTAAGCTTCCCTTGTTAAGCCAAAGGGCTGCAGTTTTCAGGAAAGAAATGATGAGTTCTTTGTGAAATGTTCAGAGAAACTACACATCTTCCTTTAGCCAAAATGTAACTTAACCCTCTCTCCACCTGAGTTCTGTTCCAAGAATTCTCTACAACACCCTTTGGTAAATATGGCCTTTGGGGCATATCCTGTTTGTAATTTTTTTTTAATTTATATTTTTATAAGACTAATTTTCTAAAGGCATTTGCCTATATGGTTGAGATGGTACTAAATTTCTTGGAATTAACCACTGTGGCTTCCAACTGCAACTAATTTTATTGTACCTAAGTTACTGAGAGCATTGAGATGTTGGTTGTATGCTATATGAGGCTAATAAAAGTAATCAGTGGAAAATTTATTTTAACAAATGGTTATTAGGTTCCCATAGACATTTTTAGATCTAAAATAATGTCAAACATCTTATTCGATTTGATTCTACACCCCTATGCCTCCTCCTCTGCTGAACTGATTGCTTTGTGGAAAAGAACTCGATTTACATTTTTATTGAAAAGCTAAAATATATATATACGAGCAAATGGAAATTGGATTTAATTCAATTCTGGAATGCAAGGCATCCAGGCATTTAATAATTGAAATTTTGACATCCTAAGCTCTTGACTGGGTTTCTACCAGTTTTTTACTAAAATCAAAATCTCCTCAATGCAGAGATAGGTAATTATCATTACTCATAACAAATGGATCATTTCCCAGAACACTTATTAAAATAGGCTAAAAGAATTTTGTTATGTGCTCTTTTTTTTTATAATTTCGTATTTTTATACAGTATCCTCCAGGTACACAGTTTCTGCCTGATTTAAGAATTTAAAGCATTTCCCTTAGGAATCTTAGGTTTGGTCAGTTTTACATTCAGGTCATTCAGCACCAATTACCCTCCACTGTGTTCCCCCTTCCTGCCCAAAGATTACATGCCCCTCCTTCACCCTTGTAATCTACAATCACAGGTCTAGGACCCTTCTGATCTAAATTCTTTCATATTTTCATCTCTACCCATTCAGCTCTGCCCTGTTCAGCTCCCTCAAGAGTGCCTGCTCTTTTGTGAATAATTCCCTCGTTTTGTATACACTGCTGGCCTTCTATGTCCTCTACTTGTGTGAAATAACTTTAGTTCAGAATTTAGTTTGAAACCTTGGATTAATGCCCCCTGATCTCACATTAATGTCATCCTTAGTTATTGCCCTAAATGGAAGCTAATTTGGTTAATATTCACTCCTGTGTTCTTCTCTTCATACTACTGTTTACTTTATTCTTTCACTGTTTCCCTCCCAAAAGTTTCCACTGTATCTTCTAGCTCTCTGGTTCATGACACAAGCTTAACTGGTAAAATTCCCTCGTTTCCTTTTCACTGAGAGTTATACTAAAGTATTTGATATTTTCTTATGATCCCTGATTCATCTTACCCTTGAGTCATCACTCCTTCTTAAGTTATTTTCAATAGAGGCAGTTCATCCTTCTGTACCCCACATATTTCAGGTCTATAAGGGGTCTCCTCATTCCTGCATGGTTGTTTCCAGACTACCATTCCCCCTTTCCTCATGAATAAAACTCCTGCTTCTTGGTGACTCATGTAAGCCAAGAGACTCGTGACACTTGGTTTTACCATCCTCTATTTCTGCCTTCCCTGTTTGGTCATGGACCAACTTTGCAGTCATTCTCCCTCATATATGAAGACTTTGTCATTTGGATCACAGTCATCCTCTCTATCATAAGTCCCTCTATCATCTAACACTCTGGCCTCATTGTGATGCAACTTCAGGAATCCTTGCCTCCATTCCACTTTCTTTTTATTATGTATGTATGTATGTATGTATGTATGTGTTTGTTTGTTTATTTATATTGTTAACCAATGGTGACATTGGTTAACAAAATCCAGTAAGTTTCAAAAGTTTCAAGTATACAAGTCTACAGTAAAGCATACACACACACACACACACACACACACACACACACATACATACATATATTGCATTGTGTGTTCACGTCCCATAGTTCCATTCCACTTTAGGCACCTCATTGCCATGGCCATGGCCATACACTGGACATCATCAGTCTGATCTGTTCAACTTCTGAAATCTTCACAGAAATACTCTACTTTCTGATTGCCTACCCTGTAACTCTCCCTTTTATACTCCCACTGCTGATCTTTGACTTCTCTTGCTATCATCTTCTATAATATTAATATCCATGTCGATAACCCTTCTAACACCCTGAAATTTCTTAATCCCTTCAGCTCCAATAACCTTAACACTTCCATGATAGTGCTTTTCATATTCTGTCTTCTACTAGTTGTATAAATATCCATTCTCCCTATTACATTTTCCTCCTTGATGACAATGATCATGTTTTTTGTACCATTTTGTACAGTGCACTATACATACTCATTAGAGAGGTAGTATCGGGTACTGATTAAAAGCATGAACTCTGGAGTCAGGATATCAGGGTTTAAACGCTAGTTTTGCAACCTACTAGATGTATCACCATGGGGGACATTACCCAACCTCCCTTATATATAAAACGGGGATACTAATACTAGGTACCTCATGGAGTTATTGAAAAGATTATACTTAGAAGAATGCTTGGCACATAGCTAATAAAATACTTACTATTAACAATTGCAATCATTAAGGGCAAGGCAAATAGATTTTAATAGGAATTAGGTGCAATACTGAAAGAAAAAAAGAGCACTAATTATTAGAAATAATAATACTGAGAGTCATTGAAAATAGAAGTTGAAAGCAAGTGACTAAGCAAATTTCATTCTCTTCTATTTGTACTTTCCACTGAGGAGATGTCAATGTATTGATTATTTCCAGACAGTAATTTGTTTGCCCACATGGTCTCATTATCACTGCATGGTGAAGTCATTAGAAGGTCACACTGAAAATACGTTATTAAAATTTTGGATAAAATATGATATGCATCTGAAAGTCTAGAAAGCTATTACAAACATTATTATATTGTTAAACACTTATGTGATCATGACAGGTTCAGAGCATAGGTGGAATAGGTTGTTCTTACATGATGTGATGAAGCGATGCTCTGAAATAACATTCCCCCAAATTACTGTTTCATAGTTCTCTCAAAGGTCCTGATAGCACTAGTTAGAAATCAGGTTTGTTCACTTAAGTCATGTTGTTTCCAGGTGCAACAAGTAAAGTTCCCCCTGCAATAATTTACTAAAGTAGCTCCTGCATAGCTAACAATTCCCAAAATGAGCTCCTGCATAGCTAACAATTCCCAAAATGAGCAGGACTTGCAAGTTTAGATGCAAACGGATATGATTTATTTACTGCCTAGGGAAAACAGGCTTGAATGAATAGGGGTAGTTGGGGTAAGAGGATTTAGAAACCCAGGCTTGCTGAAGAGGAAGGAAGAGAGTACTTAAGAGAAACTAGCCTGTTTTTCACAATCCTACTCACGCATTTCTGTCTGTATTTACACATACACACATACACATGAGCACACACATTCTTTCCTAATAATTACCAATAATTTTGGGGGAAATCAATCTCCCGATAGCAAATCATAATATAATAAATAAAACATTAAAATTTTAGGAGGAAGCAGACCAGTGTTAAGCAAAGAATATGTTAAGGAACAAAAAGCACACGTTTAGACTCTCACAAAACATTCCTTTATTTTAAAATGGAGAAAAGGAAGATGAAATGTACTTTAAAAAGCTCAGCATAATTTTACTCATTTTGTTTCCTGGAAACCAGCATCCATAGGTACTATATCATTGACTTCCTTATAAAAATAAAAATTCTTAGGCAATTTTGTATGTATGTGTCTGGATGGGGAAAGAGAGACAGAAAGAGAGCACTTGGAAACTTACATGAGAGTCTGAGAGAGAAGTACCAAAATTCTGTTATTGTTAGCCAGGTGATATTAAAGCTTGTGATGTTTGTAAAGTTTCATGAATTCTAAGCTTAACTGACATATATTCCAGACCTGACATGTTACGTACTTGTTAGTACATCTCATGATCATACCAGTTTTTAAAATAATTGTGCCATTTTTTGTTTAACTTGTGCTGTAATGTGATTGTCTAATATTTTGCTTATAAATCTATCTTTTTGCCCATGTTTTTCTATTTTACATCTGACTCTATATTTGTTACTCTTTATTATTCACTGTGGCACTTCATCTTGTTTTAATAAACAATTTTTCTAATTTTTCAAGCTGTTTTAACATTTTTTTCGTGTCTTACAACTTGGCATTCAACTTGGAGTCGTAGTTACAAGCAACGAAAATGTTTTTAATCCTTTTATCCAGGGCACCAATAAAAAACTGTATTTGAAAAAAATAAAACTTCCCTTTTACCTATTGTTTCTGTATATCACTTTATTATTTTTCCTAAGCTGACAGTAAATTGTTGGATTTCCCATTGGGGTCATATGCTACAACAGTGAATATACAGTCATGTACCATACAGCAACATACCTGTGAAAGACAGACTGCATATATGACAGTGGTCCCAGCTGACGAGCAACAGCCAATACCATATAGCCTAGGTGTATAATAGGCTATATATTAGCTACGTTTGTGTAAGTACACTGTATGATGTTCACACAACGATGACCTCACCTAATGACACATTTCTCAGAAGTATCCTGTCATTAAGATGCACATGACTGTATTCGTATTTATATGTTGCTCTACAAACACACAGATATATCTATCTATTTATATCTATATGATATATATATACACTAGCTTGCCAGTAATAATGAGATTCAAAAGCCTTACTGAAGTCCTGAAACTTGATAAAAAGCACCTCCCAGTAACTTCTATCAAGCAACACAATGATGTAACAGTGAGAGCATTTTTTTAGTAAAGTTGGGAACAAGTCAAGAATGTATACTATTACTACTGTTGGAGTCCTAGACAATGGAATAAAACCACTGGAAAGAATTAAGAGGTACAATTAACATAAAAGATGAAGTAAAACTTTATAAAGAAAATGATCATTTATCTTAAAAATTCAAGAGAATCAATGGACAGACTATTAAAATTAGTAGGGGTTCAACAAGATATTCAGGTGCAGGATCAACATCAATAACGAGGCAAGATCAACATCAATATCTTCCTTAGTTCTTAGTAATAATTATGTTCATTGAAGTATGGTCTATAAAAGAACGGAATGGAAAACAAACAAAATGTTCATTAATAGGGGAGTGGTTAAGTAAATTATGTGTGTGTACACACTATGAAATATGTGGTATTTAAAAGAATGAATTAGATCTAAATGCAAATTTATTGACATGAAAATAACTCCAATTCCTACTGTCAAGTGACAAAAGCAAGCTACAGAATAACTTTGTTAATTTTATAAATAAAATGCAAGTTTACATATGTATGAAAATAAATAGAAGAAGCTTGACGTGTTAGCTAACAAAATGAACAGCAATTCATTTATTTCTTGGGAGAAGACCCAGAGTCAGTATGGTAGTTGGAGGAACTTTAATTATATCTTTAGTGTTTTTTGTTTATGAGAAAGTATTGCTTGTATAGATAAAATAAAAACAATTTAAAAAATGCAACGGTTTGCTGAAGCCCCTAATCAACTTCATTTAGACCTGTACATCTATGAAATATAATGGGAACTGCTTTCCAGTTTCTTAAACTTTAATTTATTCAACAACTAGTGAAAACCATGCACTATGCTCAGTACAATAGATACAATGGCAAGCATGACATAGTCTCTGTCCTTCTGAAACTTACAATCAAGTGGGAGAGACATATAATAAGCAAATAACAAATATTTACAGATGAGAAATTTAAACAAAAATGAGAAGTGGGTTTTGATGGAAAAAAAATGTGGTCGAGGCAGAATTCTTAGAAAAGATATTTAAACTGGGATTTAGAGGACTTGTTATATGTGATAGTGATGGTGGTATTGGGGAGAAAAGCTAGCAAGAAGGGTCTCAGAGAAAAAAAAAAAACTTCAGGTGTTAGAGAACATATCTGAAGTTCAGAGGATTATGAGGGAGAGGGAGAGTGGCACTGTTAGGTTGGAAGGTAGGCAGAGGCCAGATTATGCAAGTCCTTTTAGGCATGGTAAAGTTTAGATTTTATTCAAAGAATAACAGAAAGTCGGGAGGCTTTGAATAGAGGAACAAATGTGATCTAGCCTATGTTTTTAGTATATTGCACTGGCTGCCATGTAGGGAAAATATGAAGTAGTCAGCAGTCAGCAAGAGTTGAAGCAGGAGCACAAGTTGGAGGCCATTTGCAGTAGTCAGTGTGAGAGATGATAGTACCCTGCACTAGACTGGTCATAGTGCTCATGGTTATCTTTTTGGAGGCAGCATTACATGAAAATATGAAGGAGAAATGATTTACATAGAGGGAACAGCAGGTGCAAAAGATGACCATATTTCTCTATTTTTGGAATTAAAAAAACTAGAGTGACTGAGGCATAGTAATATGGAGGAGAGGGATGTGGAATAAGGTTTGATCATTTAGGCTCTTTAGGACATGGCATAAAGCCTGGATTTATTCTAATTGGGGCTGAATTACATTTTCCCTGGATCAGTCTGGCTGCTATGTGGAAGACAAGACAGTGTACAGGGGCAAGAGTAGCAGGGAGACCCATTGGGAGGCTATTGTAATCCAGATGAGAGATGACTTTGGCCTGGGCTTGGATGCAGGTAGCACAGGTGGGAAAATGAAGGAACTTAATAAATGCTTGGAAGTGGAACCAGCAGGACTTTATGTTTAATGAGATGTAGAAATGAAGAAGAGGGAGGTTTCAAATACCTTCAGGATTTAGGGTGGGGAAGAATATAGTGGAATTGAGAGATTGAAAGGAACCCAGTGGCTAGAGCTCAGTGAGTGTGGGGGGAGGTGAGAAAAGTTAAGGTCAGGTTGGCAGGCAGGAGCCATGTGATTCACGGATGGGTAAGGACATGTAAAGGAGTTTGTATTTATTCTCAGTGCCATGGGAAGCCACTGAAAGATTTTAAACAGTCTGATTTATGTTTTCTAAAAAGCGGTTTTGGCTTCAATGTGGGGAATGGACTTGGAAGGGGACAAGAGAAGCAGGGAGATCAGTTAGGAAGTTACTGCAGAAGTCTGAGGATGAAGTTTTGGAGATGGATACAACTAGATAGATAAGACTCGTTTGAAGTGGAACTGACTATTTTTCTTGAATTAAGCTTGTCTTTGTATATATATCTGAGTCTAAGCCTTATTGAAGTTTTTATTATCTTCTCACTTCGTTTATATGCTGTTTTTATTTCTCCTCTCATTTCTAGAAACATTTTTTCCCCTAAAACATGTGAGTTTCCTGTTGGGATTAAGCCCTTCATTTCTATGCACTTAATTGCTCTGGAATTGGTGAGTTTTGGGGATTCTGAAATGCTGCAAACCACACCCTGTAATCCACTTTGCTGGACACAGTCAAAATGATAAAAACATAAGGACCATTTTCTCTCTCCCAAATTATTGACTTTGCTGAAATAAGCTACAGTCAAATCTGAGCATTTCTATTTAATAGTATATTTAAGTTTCAAAGCCTGTTTGCTCAACAAACACTAAACTTGTTCTGAATTTTCTGCTTTAATAACTGAGGAGTCCTGACTTTTCTTGCATATCTGGGACAGAACTGAATGGATGTTTGTGAAGCATTTGGAAAGGGTAGTTAAGTTATATGATTACTTAAGGATGCTATAAGCATATCATTCTATTTCTAATGCCATCAAAATACCAAGTCAAAACATACCGCACGTCGAGAAACTGAATTAAAGGTTTAGCTCCACATACTTGGCTATACAGCATTCCTCTTCAGTGGGAGCTCTTCTCAGACTGAAGTTTTCCCCTTCAGAGAAATAATCCTGCTAGTAGGGAGGCTGTGAATAGACTGGGCCTAGGAATAAGGGCATTTTGTCCCCATAACATGAAACCATGCGAGACAAGGGATGCAGAAGCATTCCTTAGACTTGTTTGAGACCTTGAAGGCAGCCCATAGTGGATGGGGAGGCACAGAAATGTGAAGTGTGGGGAGAGAACATATTCATACAACAATAACGTGGGCATAGTGCATTGTCAATTAGAAGAGGACAAGTAGCCCTGACATCTAAAACCTGGCCTGACACTATCAGTTGGGCCTTGGTGTTTCCTTGTTGAACATAAACAGTCTCACAGAACATCAACATGAGAGGTCAGTCTGAGATGATGGAGCAAAACAAAAACAAGACCACTCCATCATCATGTCTGAACAGTCACAATATGAACAGCGTTCAAGCCATAAAAATGATCAGACATCTGCCACCCTGGCTGCTTCCATAACAATTACAGCTCTAGCTTTGGGTTACTCTTCCTCACTTACAAATACGATTTATTTAGAAATCCAATCACTGAATTACCCCCATTTCCTGTTAGCATCCAAGTCCAGAACAAAGGCAGCTAGAGTGACCAACTCAGCCTGGTTTTCCCATGAATTTCCTGCTTTTAGCACTTAAAGTCCTGCATTCCAGAAAATCCCTGTCGTAGGCAAACTGGGATGGCTATTCAATGGCCTGCTTCCTTGAACCCTCCCCCAAAACATCTAAAGCAAGTCCAAATCCCGTAAGTCCTTTCTAACACCCTCTTATTGAGATACCCTATAGTTTCTCATGGTATGCATTCTCCCCTCATTGCAACAAGTAATAAACCCAACATTTTCAACTATAGGTCTGCTCCTAGTGGTCTCTGGTTGGAGGTCATTGACAACAGTAAAAAGTAAAGAGACACTATATTGTTGAAATTCTAGTAAGGCCTAGAATGGAAAAATGGGACTCAAGGAATGAAGAGGTAGGGGAAATCGGGAAAGAACGAAAAGGTTCCATATCCCTGAGGGGCCGAGTGTGTGGTTTTCTGAAAAGGTGGCTTTTAGGGGTGATAAAGGATTAGGTGATGGACGATAAAGCCATAAGCTTTTGTAAGAGGAGGAGGAATTGTTGCCACATGCTCTGTGCTTAAACAGAATGAAATACCAATTAAAAAGAGCAAAAAAAAAAAAAAATGATTATGTTATAAAATAATGACTCAATCTTTTTTTTTTTTTAAGGTGAGGCAACCCTTGGTTGACCTCAAAGATTGCAAAGAACTCATCAGCTTACAATCCCTTATTCTTCAAAAATTTTATTTATTTATTTACACCTACAAACCTGGTCTTCCTACGTGATCTCCCATCCAAGTACTAACCAGGCCCGAACCTGCTTAGCTTCTGAGATCAGGTAGGATCAGGCTTGAATGACTCAATCTTTAATAGCCTAGAGGCTGATCATAGAGTTTTGTCATCCACACTTGTTTTCCTATCTTTATCAACTGAATTATATTAGTTTCTATATAAGGGACGTTTCTGAGAAGGAAGAACTGCAATGACACACTAGTTTACAAGTCTTATAAGTGCAAAACATTACATTTATACTTTTAGTTCTCTGGGGTTAATATCGTTCAGTGTTAAAGATCAGTATTCATTAACTAAGTATCATAGAACAGAGCCTGACACATAGTAAATGGCAATAAATGTTAACTATGGCAATTACTATCATTATGCTTTATTTCAATGTGTTTATTTTAAAACAGGGGCAATACTGCAATTTTTTAAAAATGTTTTTGACCACGTATCCTTGATTATATTGGAGGTATATACTGAATAATAAATGTAACTTCCTTATTATTTAAACTTGGCTCAGAGCCATATATTCAAATGACTGTGTGCATGTCTTTTGGAGAGATTTATTGTAAGTGACCTTTGCTAAATCTTTTAAATTCAGTGGTCTTGGTCCCTACTGCATGTTGCAAATCAAATTTTGAAAACAGGACTACTATTTAGTTTCATACTGTTTATACTTTAAAAATAGCTGGGGAGTGAATGAGCAGAGTGTGATCGTCCATGTAAAAGGAAACCTAGAGTACTCCACATCTAGAAGTTGAAACATAAAGGAAGTAGTTTCCTTAGAACAGGTTTAATTTCTGATTTCCATCAGAAAGCTGCCTCATTTATTTCTACAGAAATAAAAGTCACTTGTAAAAATATAGGAACATACAGGGAATGCTTATGAAATGCTCTTAACTTAAAAATAATCTGAATGTGTGAGTTCTGGCAATGCCCAGGATCTGTTACAAAGGTAGCAAGTATTGCTGAAAATCATCTTACTTGTTTATTTGGTACCCAGAAAAACAAGCAGCATGTTTTTCAAACATTAGTACTAAATTGCCACATTATATGTATATGACCTGAATGTTCCAATCCCTCTACCACTCTTAACACAAATTTGATTTTCTCTCTTTTACAATTCTGACATCTGTTTAACCTACAATAATTTTCTCAGAGGCCAAATTTGGTGGTGATAACACCAGTTTTCCTGATATTGTGTTCTGTCAACTCTCACCTTGTTTGAAATTATTACCATTTATTTTTTGGCCAAGTCTGGGGCCCAAAATACCCATACCCACCTATAGTATAGAAAACTTGGGTCAGTAGTCTACTTCTTCAGTGACCTAAACAACTTTACTTGGAATGTGGCAGTTTTTTTTTTTTTTAACAAAAAATAAAACAAAAACAGTAATTCTCAGAAGTAAATACCTTTATAAAATTAATAATTGATGATTATATTTTCTTAAGAAGTCATAAGTAAACATTTCTGAGAAATCTTTACTTTTGATGTGAATTACTATGTTATCCTATTTCAGTCATACCCCTTTTCAATTTAAAATGTTTCTGACAGAGTAGTTTTATATATATATTAGTCCCACAAACAGATTCAAATCTCATCTGCATAACAGAAAGATGAATTCTTATTTCTGTCAACATTTTGCACACTTATAATCTGCTACTGTTTAATCATAAGAATAAATCAGTTTTGCAACTACCACATACTTTAATACATAGAACACCCTTTTGTTTGAGAAAATGCATTAAAAGTACAAATTAGCAATGAAATAAAAATATTTTTCTTTAATGGTTGCAGGTATAGGCATATATTATTAAAATGCAATCATATAATACACACTGAGAAATCTAGTACAGATAAGAAAATTGTGAAAGAAAACAGGAACTACTTCATGAATTGCTTTTGTCCTTGGAGAAAATTCATTATAAATATTAAGTAATAGTGAAATAATTCCAAGTAGTGCCAGGAAAGAGAATTTAAAGTTAAATTGTTTTACACTCTCATTGCCAGATCTTAAGAGTAATCCTAGATGGAAAGAACATTTTAAAATAAACAGAGACAGAAACCCTTTTTAGGAATCTATTACTACTTACCAAAATTTGCCATCTGTGTCGTCTTGTTGCCACTCTCAGGAACGTTGTAAATCACAACAGCATCAGCATTTCTTCTGACTGCTGTTTGGATTTTTTCTGAAAATGTACAATTACCTCTTTCTATGAGTGCAATCCAGGGCTTCTCAGTATAAGTAAACTCAGTGTTGTAGTCACAAGCTTTGTAGTTATTGTTCTTAGGGATGCCCACCACTCCCATAGCATTAGCCACTGGTGAGGCTAATCCATAAACACCACATTCACATGTCTCCGTTGTAGTGTAGTTGCTGGTTTCATTGTAATAAGTCACAGTCACATAGGCATTCATTGAAAAAGACGCTGAGATTTTAAATAAAAATGCAAAAATTACAAGCAGCCAAAACAACTGGACCTATTCTCCTGGTTCATTGCTCGTTCATTTGAGCATAAAATTTAAGATATTTGCTGATATTTCCAACTATCAGTCACCATTTGTCCACTTAGGTCCCCGCTAAGCAGAAGTTTGAAATTTCAGTTGCAAGTAGGTAACTGATCTTACCTCAAGCAACATAAGCTCTGAATACATCAGCTCTATTTCACTTTAGTTTTGCCTGCCCCTCCTCCAACTGTACACACATGCGACCTTTAACCTGGACTACCTTAATAATAAATAACACCATCAATTTTATTCTACATTTCAGCTTATTAGGGTTGGATGACTTCCTTCATTGACATTTTTTTTTTTCTTCTTGCTGTTGCAAGCTAATGCACCTTCATAAACATGAAGTGGATTGGAGCAAGGAATTGGACCCTTGGGAATCCCACGTGACAAGTCTGAAAGTCACCTCTCTCAGAATATCTAAAACACCAAACTGGTTTTCCAAGTCCTGCTGAAATGTGCTATCAACCAGTTCAGTCAGGAGCAGGTTAAGATCCACAATTTCAATTGCTGTGGCATTAGTGGAATTTATTTTACAGCCTTTTTTCCCTCTTATTTCTTTGTGGAATTTTTCTTAACAAGCTCCCCAAGGAATACCTTCTGCCACCTGTTTATTCATTGAAAAGTAAACATATTTCAGTAGCTAGAGATCTTTTCCTATCAAGTACAGTGCCTATCCCATGGTAGGCACTCAAATATTTGTTGAATGACTGATACCTATAAGTTGCTGTATTCCATTAAGTTTTATGTCCTATGTGTTATACTCTAACAAGATTGTACCATATTTAATTTTTAATATTTAGAATTTTAAATTCTAGTTCTTCACAACGTATAGACCGGTTTATATTTTTTTCAATGCTCCCTTTTTGTAAGTTCTGTTTTTAATCAGGAGTACACTGGACACCAGCACCACTCAGACATTGCGATGGAGTCAACTGGTCTGGGCAAGTTGTTGTGATAGGGAGATTGCAATGTGTGCCCAGGGCTGGTAAAGGAATAGATAAATGGACAACAACACAAACAGGATTATCAGGAGTCTGATTGGGCCAAGAGTCAGAAAACTAGATGAACAGACATCAGGATGTCAAGAAAGCAGAAAGACACGAGGTCAAAAGGAGGGCAGGCACAATGGTAGGCAGAAGTCTAAGGAAACTTGTCTGGAATCAGGAAGGCTACTAGAGTCAAGGAACAGGACAACATAAAATAGGAAAATAGGAGACATTGTTTAAGTTGATAATCAATGAGACTATTTCTTCACCTACTTCTTGTCTGTTCTGAAACATCTGAGATATTAGGGTTGGAGTGGACCCTGCAGGTGGGAAGCAACAGTTAACATCACTCAGCAGAGGGTAAGAGTTTAGAGAATCTACATTTGAACCTAATGAATAAGCCCCAACAGAAGCACAATGCCAATACAAGCTTTTCTATCATAGCGCCAATCACACATCTGTATATCCCCTCCCCTACAGCACCTGGTATTAGTAACACTTTACACATAGTAATCACTTAATAATTGTTTGTGGACTGGAACTGAAAAGTTTAAAGGTCTTGTGTATTATCTTATGGTCTATTTAAGAGTTTATTATTTTGCTATTAGCACTACCATTTTGATGTTAAAATTCATAATAAAGCCTGTACTCACTGGACAAAACAAATCATGGAACTGAAAACAGAAGTGTTATTATTGTCAAAACCATTAGTTTGCTGATAGCTAACAGATATCTGTGATAAATTCAATATCGGCATTCAATATGCAAATAATTAGCAAGGTCCTAGACATTTTAAAACATTTTCCTACCAGTTATTAAATTGTTTCTAAAGGGAAATCTTTTCCTAAAATAGTTTAAAAACTGATTAGTGAGGAGTTAGCTAAACCCATTAGAAATCAAATTTTGTTAAGTAATATTAACACAAATAATATTAACGGTTTCAAATATTTACATTATTTTTTTTGCACAAAATAAATCATTACATGCCTTAAAAATGACAACTTTCCCATAACACTTTGTGGCAGTGCCTGTGTAGAGAACTTTATTAAACTTATAAGTGCTTTTATGTTTACTTTTTTGGCTTTCAGAGAGAGTCATAACTTACAAATATAATTTTAGGTTGTTTTTAAAAACTGCAGCTACATAAAATTAGTCCTGGAACAATAAAAACACATCAATGTAATTTTCCTGTTAAATCTTAAGGCAATTTGCTGGAGGGTGAGTGGTCTAGTGCTTATTCAGTGTTGTAAAGAGTTTTGTCTGGGGAGCGCCTATGTTAGACTTGCTTGGAAGTTTATTAAAAATGAAGATTTATGGGTTCCACCGCCAGTCATCCTAAATCAGAATGAGGAAAATATCTAGGAATTCACATTGTTAAATAAGCTCTCCAGGTAATTCTTAATACATTTTATAATTTAAGAACTTTATATCATACAAATTGTACATGATGACTAGTACTAGGCCTATTTTTAAATTTGACAGATTAACTGCTGTCATTTTATTTCAACCTCTTTGTGTTTCATTTTCCAATCTCTAAAGGTTTGATATTTATTTGTACTTTAGATGGCGCTCTGAACATTTTTGAAGCATCTTACAAAACAGAAGTTTGCACAAGTGCCAATTCTACAACTAGTATTATATCCTCAGGAAAATAAAAACCTATCTGGGAATTTCCTGTCATTTACACAATAACAGAGGTTGGGATTAGAATTTATCAGGTCTTTTCCAGATCTGACATGCTAGCACTCTATGAAAATGAAAGCTGTTTAGAAAGGATTCACTATTATTTTTTCCTTTCTATCAGCACAATTCATGAAGCTGCACTGACAGTAGATGAAACTGAGGAGGTAAGTTCAAAGTATTGGGTAAAACTTGAGCTCTAATAAAACTAGCAAGTGCTTGAAACAGTACCATATACCAGCAATTTTCAACTTCTCTGCACGTCAGAATCACCTGGGGAGCTGTTAATTATCTTTGATGCCCAGGTTATACCACAATCAGAAACTTGGGGCGTGACATCTAGGCATAATTTTTAAAACTCTCCAAGTGATACCAATATGAAGCCAAGTCTGAGAACCACTGCTATATAGTACTGTTTCAAACACTTAATTCTAGACTTTTACAATTGTATCTTAATATTAAGTGTCTTAGCAAAGGTATGTAATTAATATTGATACAGGCATAGAAAAGGAAATTACTCATCTCTTAGGTAAGAAACATTTCAAATTTTTTCATGTGAATGAATGACAGCTGTGGCAAACCCAAAATTTAAAGAAGAGGAAGCACAGGACTGTTTCTAATAGAATATGGGTACCCTTAATTATTCATAGCAATCTTCCTACTTTGGGCTAGGTGACTTTAACTTGGTGTATGTTCGAAAGGAATAAAAATTAATTTTAATATTACCCCAAGCAAAATAAGATAAATGAGACCTGCTATTATAAAATCACTTGATGTCAAAATTAAAATAAGCCTAGGCCCATATGACAGCAAAGATACCTGAAAGTCATTTAATTTTACTTGATTATTAAGATATTGGCTTTGTGATTCGGGGGGGGAGAATTTTTTGTGTTAGAATTTTTTTTTCAGTGGGATTTGTTAAGAATTTGACCGTGAGAATCAGGCAAGATGACTAAATCTGTATTATAATGTTATCTACAAAATGTATATGGACTATATCCACTTCTCTCGATTTCATTTGTTATCTAGCCAGTCCTCCTGATTTCACTTTTGCTCCCTCTATTAGTAGGATACATATTTGACTGCTGGTCAGAGACCCAAATTAATGATGGCATAAACAAGATAGAAGTCTATTTTCCTTTCATGTGACAGCCAAAATAGGTAAGCAGTACTAAGTTGGTATGGCAGCTCCACAGTATCATGGACCTAGGCTCCTATTAGTTGGTTGTGTGGACATCCCTAGAGTGTTGTTCTTCTCTTCATGATCCAAGATGTCTCACTGCCATGCTCACATTCCCAGCGAAAAGGGGAGAAAACGGAGAGCATTTCCTCATAATCTTTGAGAACAGTTCAGAAAGTGTATATACCACTTATGCTCACTTCCCGTTGGCCAGAACTTAGTCACGAGACAATATATCTAGCTACAGAGGAAACAGGGAAAAGTATTCTTTATCCTAGGTAGCTATGTGCTCGAGTAAAAATTAAGAGATCTATTACTATAGAAGAGGAGAATAGGTATTAGGGTATAATTTAACAATCTCTGCAAACCTCCTTATAATCTATTCTCCTTCCAGGAGAGAGTGGCCATTCTAAAACGTGAATCAAATCATGGCATGTACTGGCCACAAACCACTTAATGGCTTCTCAGTGCTCTGAAGATAAAAACTAAAATCCTTACCATGGCCCAAGGCTTTGCATAGTCTGTAAGAGCCCTTGTCTATTGGCTTGTCTCATCTTGTACCCCACTTTCTGTTCTCCAGCCATGTCAGTTCTTTTCCAAGTCCACAAACACATCTTGTGCCGCAAGGCCTTTGCATCTCAAGTTCACTTCTTCAGGAAAAACTTGTCCAGTGCTCCCCTCCCTGCCCTGGGCAGGCTTCCTTTGTTAAAAAGCTCTAATATAAACCACATATATTTCCTTCGGGGCACTTATATCACTTATTTGTGCACTTATTTGAACATCTTTCTTCTCCACAACACTGTAAGCTCTATGAAAATAGGTGTCATGACTGTTTTTGTGTGTAGTGTATTGTGCTCCTAGTGCTAACCCAGTGCTTGCTCAAGCGGGCATATTTGGATATATGTTGCAATAATTCAGCTCATTCTTTTATGAGCTCCAGGATTTGGAAAAGTTTATCTCCCAGTGACCTGATACATTAACTGAAATTTTATTATTATTCAAACATTTTACTTTGTGCTCATATTAGACATGAAACAGACTTTGGAGTTGTAAACCTAACTATACAACTTAATTGCCTTAGCAATTTTACATTAAATCATTCATTCTTTTTCTGTTTCAGATCTCCCTCTACAAAATAGATATTAAAATCTTGTTAGGGGCAACATCTAGATCTTAAGCTACTAGGAGTGAAATACAATAATCTCATAATAGAATCAGAGGTATTTGAATTCTTTAAAAAGAGTTGTTTGATTTTCAATGAAAATGTGCATGTGATTTAAAAAGTTAAAATATTTCAGATTTCTGTTTTGAAAAAATATATGTATCACTGAACAGGCAACAACTTAGGAGGAACGCTAGAGTAAAAATAACTGAGATTCAAAGATTTCAATTTTTTTTTTACAATGAGTTCTGTAATTGATAATAGTCTAATCATAACTTTAAAATGTTTCGTCATAGAAAACCACATTTTCATGAAACATTAAAAATAATACAGAGACATTTTTCAGTGTCCTAATAACATATTAATACAACCAAAGAATAATAGAACTGGATGGACCATTATTTTTCAAATTTTACAAATAAGGAAATTAAGGCCAAGCAGTTTTAAGTGGCTTTTCTTAAAGTTCCGCAGGGATTTAGCGATGGAGCTATTATAACCAGCTTTAAATCTGTTTTTTCCCCCCAAAAAATCTACTTTTTATTTCTTCAGTATAAAGAAAAGCAAAAACTTAGGACTAAAAGTGTTATCAACATAACAAAGTAAGAATGAGGGATAATATAGTGGGTAGTATGACCTGGACCAATAAATAAGTTTATGTGTAATGTTTCTATTTTGGAGAGCTGGGACAAATTAATATAATACAATATGACTTGACACAAATGTAATCTCAAATAACCGTAATTTTCAGATAGTCCATGTACCTTTTTTACTTATTAAATTTTAACATTTTTCCCTAAAATTCTTTCAGTACAAGCAGTTGATTATTGAAATAAACAGGAACCAGTAATAGATATTTCATCTCTCATCAATTTACCTACAAATTCTTGGGTAGCAATGCATAAAGAAGAAAAAAAAAAGAAAGAAAAAAAGACAATGTACCTGAAAAGGTAACCAGTGAAATAGCAACCAGCTCAATTATTAACTTTATAAATGATTTTGGAATAATATAATTGGTTATAATCTATACTCCATATTAGCAGAAGGTATCTAGCTAAAAACATCAAATATTTTGTGTTACTAGGTAAAGGTTTCAAGTTTCTTAAAAGTCCTTATCTTAATATGAGTAAAATGAATGCAGTATAATTCCAACAAAGAAATAAAAATGGCAGCGAGAACATTGTGCTCAGATTCTTCCCTTCCTTTAATAGCTTACCAATGGATTTAAATGTGTACAACTCATGTGCCATATAAAATTAGAAACTTCAGAGAGAGACTGTGGTCCTCTGGTAGACTACGTAATATTTCTTAATTTAGTAATTGACTTGTTAGTATGAAGGTGACATCACAGTAGTACATTCGCATTGTTTTGGAAGTAATGAACACATTGCCATTTAAAGATAAGTTCTGATGGTAGTTTGCTATTTTTCTTAGGAAACTACCACAGTAGCTATCTAATTTTGCAACATCCAGAAATGTGGACAAAGATGTTTAACTCCAAATTTGGGTAGAAATGTTACTAGAATATAAAAAAATTGCCAGAGAATTTGTCTTCGAAAAACCGTAAATTAACAATAATGTTTCATATTTCTCATTCAATAAGAGCAGAAATTATACCTGCTAAAGTGTATAGTTTTGAAATCTCAGCCTGAGGATTTAGTCAATAGCCACTTAAGTACTATTTTTTCCCCTTCCCCAAACATTTATGTGGCACTAAAACTGAATTGTTTTATAAAGTTTATTATAGCTAAATAGAAAAAAAAAAACCAAAACGGATTTCTTGATAAAACAACATTCTTCAACTCATATGGAAGAATCAATTGGCTCATTTTGCAAGTACATATAGGTCTATTATAGGCCAAAATATTAAAGACATCAAAATCCATTCAAAATGAGATGGGTGACCAAAAAAGTTATTGTTTTAACTTCTTTAATAGTACACTCAAATTTCAACAATGAGAAGGATTCATAATTTTAATTAACATTTAAACCCGCTTATAAAGAACAAAGACTGAACACATTTATGAACACAAACTGTAGCATCTGTCTTTAGGTTCATGAGCTGCTCAAAACATTTCAAATGTATAGCATGTGAAGTCACAGAACCATAGGGCTAGAAGGAAACTCCACAAGTTAACAGCTTACTACAATCAGATTTATCTTAATACAGAATAATTTTTAACTCATGTGATAGTCATAGACGTACACAGATGTCAACCACATAGATGTCAGCCATATGGCCTTGCAAATATGGAAAAGCCATTTACATTTAAATAGACAACCAGAATAAAATCAATTCCTTTAGTTACTGTTTTATATTTTGAATATGAGCACTTAAATGTTAATTTGAGATAAAATTTCACTAAACTCACATTACATGTATCAAAAATTATAAATGAATACAGCAAGAACATAAACATGTTGTAGCTTTTGGCTTTAAGATCACACATTGGTCAAAACATTTAGAAATTCAAAGGGTATGAAGTCACAACAGGGAGTGGAAAACCATTAAGACAATTTAATTTAGCACTCACATTGTACAGCTGACCAAACTAAAGACCTGAGCCAACTGGGCCATAACAACTAATGTGTGGCTTTTGAAAATAACAGAAACTACCTTATTTATGAGAAATGCGGGTTTGCTACTTTAGAAGAATTTAATTGTCAAATTAGCAATTCAAAATTTCCCATTACAGGTGAATCGAAGTGGCAGGACGTTAAATGTTCATAAAAGTTACTCTTCTAAGTCAGGATGCCTTATGCTAAAGTTTTATAACAAAAGTACACTTCACAAATAAAACAGTGAACATAAATTTATAAGTCAAGATAATAGTCACATCAAAGTTAGGTAAATTTTCGTGATCGACAAAAATTGTTTTGATGACTGTTTCAGTAATAAATTTAAAATGAAGTTTGTTAGTTCCAAATACAAGATGAACATAAAAACCGCTTAATAACTTTTGAGCTTAAGTAATATTTTTGCAGAAAAAAAAGTTATTGATATTACCAACAAAATAATAAAATATCTTTAAGGCAGTGCCCTCTTTATAACCTGTAATAATTCCATTTTTTCAATTTTTAATGAATATTATCTGGGCTATAAATTTTATGCAAACAGACTTCTATCTTGTTGTTACCCAAATTACAGATATCCAAGATACAGATGACATGCGTTCTATCCAGCTCAGTTACTGCTCTTATAATATCACCTAAAAGTAAAAAGCATATGGTAAGTATTGTAAAATAGTTAAATATTTACTTGGATTTAGTATCATATAAGCTGATGATTTTTTTTTCCTTATAATATTAACACTGTCTTTCATCTTCTCCCTCTTCCTCCATTCATCACACATATTCATCAAAGTTATGTTATAGTAACTTCTGCAGAAATAGTGAATACATAAAACAGATGCTACTAATAATGTCAAGATATGGGCTGGTACGCCAAAGCCATATTTAGTTATTTTTATTTTTTATTTTTTATTTTAGTGGAGCAAAGTAATGTACACATTTTCATGGTAACAAAAAGAAACTAGTTTATAAAAAATGTTTAAAAGATGACACCACCAATGTTATCTTATAAGCCACCACATTACATTATTCTGTACCTATTTTTATATCTCAGTTTGGAATCACAGAAGGAATAAAAAAAGTTTTAAATCAGACAGATCTCAGTTCAAATCCTAGCTGTCATCTTGCTGGTAAATCTGATCTTCCGTCTAATTATTTATAAATAGGAAAAATGATGTTCAGTTTGCAAGGCTTTTTATTAGGATTAGATGTGACTTACGAAAAGTTCAGGCACAGTTGTTGCCACAGAGCTAAATGAATACAATTATTATTAATAATGCTATGTCATGAAAAACATGAAATGAATCACCTTGCTTTTGATTACATCACTCTTCTCCTCTACTGATTCTTGCCCTTCACCTCCTAAATGTTAACTGCTTTGGCAGAAGGCACTAACAACTTGTAGGTGCCTGAGAATTTTGTCTTTTATTTATTTTAGTAATAACATATACATATAGAAGAAACATAACAGAAGTGAATATTGTATGAAGCAAGAACATGAGTGAACAAATATTTAAACTACATATTAAGGCATGAATTAAGAAATGTGGAATTTCTGGAAGTCTAAGGAGCTGCAGTGTAAGAAGTAATACTGCAAGTGAGCTAATACATTCATTTCTAAAAAAAGACAGGGGAAAGACAGACTTCATCTCTTTTTAAAAATCATTTTATTGGTTTCACGTATACATTACATTGGTTAGACATTTATATAGTTTATAAAACGATCTTCCTAATTGCTCTTTCTCTCCTCTGGCTTTCCACCTAGTCATTAGATTAATGCTAACTGCATTCCCTATGCCGTGCATTCTTATAAAAAATAGCTACTCATGTTCAGTTTGCAGTAACCATTAATGCCAAAAGTTAATCATCAGGCACAGCTCATAAGATCTGTTTAAAAACAACATACACCTCGGAGTTTTCATCAGCATAGAAAGACCCACCACAAAATCCCAAGATAATAAAGGCTTTCTTAAAAGTGAATAAGATATATAGATATAGATATAGATATAGATATAGATATAGATATACACACATACATTATTTTGGTATATTATGTATAAGCCTAAACAATTAGTTGGTTGAAGGGCTTCACTATTGGGCTATTGGGATTGCATACACTTTTAGCACTCCTCAAGGAATTTTTGCACAGCACTTGAATAACTAAACGTTTATAAGAGAAAACAATTGTACTATAGAGGTATTAAAATTTCAGGCCAATTATAAAGGTGAAAGGACAAATTATCTCACTTGAGATAAAAGGAGAGAACAGCAGAATCTGCACTGCTCCATATGCATACCACTTAGATCTAATGAATACTTACATTTAGATTGTATTATAAGAGAACATTCTTAATGCTTGCCTTGAATAGAAACCATTAATCCATTCAATTTTATTTAAAAATATCTCTTCACTTATAGGTCTTGGTTATGTTTACCAAATGGGTAAACTCTATTAAATATTAAGGTTAGAACTATTTATATGATATCTTAAGGTTAAGACTGTTTACAATATTAATTAATTTTAAATTTCTGAATGAAAAGAATAACAAGATCGTCTTACCCGCAATTGCTCTTTGGACCTGGACCCTTTCATTACCATTTACGTCCTGTGGATACACACAGCTGTAATTCATGCAGGTTAATAATGTGTTCATTTGAGATGCTCGGATATCTTCTGGACAATACATGGGTAGGAATGCAACATCAATTGCTATCTCATGGTTCAGACCTGTTATTGAAAATCATACTTTATTAAAAGTTCAATGGGTTTAATACATGGTGCTAAGGAGGCCAAATTTGCTGGGTTGATCCTAATATATGACAAAAAGCTTCATACCTGTAACAAACTGTGTTTCAAAACTATAGACTGAACCCTTAGCTGTGCAAACATTTATGAATACGTGCTATTGGTTGAAAAAGGAGACATTTCAGCACAATATATCACTATTGCTGGAAATAACAATCCAAAAAATTCTCCCTACTGATGAAGAGTTGAAATCTTTAATATCCAGAGGACAGCCTGGTCACATAAATGAAAACATGTAGAGTGCTTTCTTGGTCATTCTTGACAGATGCCATTACAAGATAGGTGAATTCAGAGAAGTATTGCTTCCCTTATTGCCATTTGGACTTAAATATATATGGTACAGTATGTATAGTAGCAACTAGGTTCCATCTGTCCTCAAATATACAAGACAAGTGTCAAACACTTACCATTAGGACTATTAAAAGCTGCAATAGAAAAGGGGCTATTGGGAAATAACCAAAGTGAACCCTGACCTATGACTGTCATCTCTTTACATGGGTCAACATCAGATAAGTTGGATAAAAGGCAAAGGTTTGGGCTGGGTACTGAAGGCTGAGTAGAATTTAAATAAACAGGAGGGTATTTCAGGGAGTAGCCAAAAGGAACGACCAGAATAAGGAGCCCACTGTGGCTGGAGAAAGGGTAAACAAAAGAGCAAAGCTGTAAAACTCTATGAATTCTACCCAGTCACCCAAACCAGAAACCTGGGAGCTATCTTTAACTCCTCCCTTTTGTTCTTCTCTGACATTGTTCACCGTGTCCCTATGGATCCCATGACCTTAATATCTTTCCTATTCATCCCTACAGTAATTCTTAAGTACTGAGTATGGGCTAATTATGGGTAAGCAAAAAGTCCTTCCTGTAGAGCTGTAAACTAATTCAGAAAAACCAAGTTCATTCTTTCCTTTTTATGGGCAAATGATACTAAATTCCATAGCTTTAATGTAACATACAACTAAAGGCTACTTAAAGATTTCTAAAGTTACTAAAATTTGGTATTCATAAACTAAAATAGTCATGATATCTAGAATTTATGGAGTATAATACAGATCAGTATATAGCAAGTGCAGTTACCCAATGAATTTTAGCAATGCCGCAAAACTCATGTGAATGTGCACATTCT